>JASANE010012016.1:0-47504 GCA_030248225.1 Trileptium ribeirensis | reverse complement strand
ATTGCTCCCAGTAATTTTCTTGGTGGTAATTTTACAACACAGTAATTCTACTGTAATTGAAAAATTTGTGAGCTTTTGTAAATTTCATATATTCCTTAATTTTTCGGGTGGTACCAAGAGTCATAATTTTAATTTAAAATTTTATCTTTCCCTTCAATTATAAATTGAACCATCCTATTATTAGAATACGTGCAATGATTTATTGCACTGATTTTAAAATTAGACAATGACCATTTTTTCAACATGCCTCTGACCCACAGTTACTAATTTTTCATAGCGTATACAAAACATATAAAATATAACAAGACATAAACCTAATTTAGTAGTTAATAAGGTTGCTTAAAATACTCTTACACACACAAATACCGTGCAGAGGCAGAACAGTTTACTACAGCATCTCAGGCAGCTATTTATTGTAGAATTTCCACTACACTTTATGGTATGTAGTGGAAACCAAACAAATGTCACTGACAACCTAATTTTTAAAGAAAACTTCTTTTCATTCATAATTCAACTGAAGATGTAAAGCGTACAAACACCACGCTTGTATACACATGCTACAACTATATATATATAGTTGTAGCAAGATAATATATTATAGTTGTAGCAAGACATACAATTTGACATATTTCCATTGATAAACAGGAACGAGGTATCAAATGGTATCGACATACGACTTATCGGGATCCTGCTTTAAGGAGATCAAGACCAAACGGAATTGAAACTATTGTCATTAGACACGTTGGGCCTCGTTTTGGAACTATGTGAATAGTAGTATATATATTTATGCGTAGAGATACCATAATTATAGCTAAACTGAAAACATAAGTATTTATGTACTATACTGTAGTATATAACATAAAGTCGAGTTATGATCGCTAATCCACATTTGACGATAACGTCAACAACCTGAAACCCGTTTCAATCCTTTAACCTATCGGTTACTCCATAAACACCCAATCAGTGGAAGTAAGGTACGAATAAAATTCATAAGTCGAGGATGATCGCTAGTCAGCATTTGAAGGTAACTCCACAATCTGGAACCCGTTTCAATCCTCCAACCTATCGGGTACTCCATGGACACCCCGCCTAGTCGAAGTATCGCATGAACAAAATGTATATAAATGTGAATAAGGCATGTTTTGTAACTAAAAATGATCTAATGCTCAACATGAGATTGAGGCGTTATGAGGTTATTCGTAAAAAGTTCTGCCATTAAGTACTATCTGAAACCAAATCACGAATATATTGAATTGTTCAAAATTAACCACATACATCGCTGAACAAAGCATTTTGGGCATGTCATGCTCGATTAGCTACATCGTTGACATTATAAATTCAAAAATGCCAGAAACTTGGGAACTTCGCGTGTTGTGTGTGGCAGAAAACAAAAATATTTCGAAAGCTTCTAAAATCCGAACTTAAATATAAACCGTTGTTTCGTATTGGAAAAAATTATTTCCCAAATGCGTACCATGATAAAGTTCTAATAAACTTTTGTCATGCTTATCCAGCTTTCGAATTGTATAGTGTAGTACATATAACGGTTTATTCGCGCTACTACGTCTATCGGAACTTAGTATATAAGCAACAAAAAATGGAGTGAGTACGGTTGCGTGAAGCCTCTCTCACTTATATATTCTCAAATATCACGCTATTCAATCTGGCATAAATATGGGCTAATGTAACTTTTAGGGGCGGAAGCGAAACCCATGCTATGCCGTTATATTAAGCCTGCGCTTTAGTCTTAGCCAAAGCTAGTTCCTATATGATTCATGCACTAATTCTAACCCTAATTCGGGGGGCAGCCACCCCCTAAGCCCCCCTCTAAGTTGTTCTGTCTTCTAACGTTATAACGTCCGGCCCCTAAAGGTGACATAGGCAAAAAATGGAACAAACTTTTCTTCATATAATTCAAAAATTTTTGAAAGGATGAACAAGAACATTTGTTTGCATACACAAAGTACAGATCTATGAATCTATTTATATCGTTGATAAAATGTAGTCAATCTTGCAAAAGTACAAAAATAGAAAATTGATCGTATCATCGATATATTTTAGCTGAATTTAAAGGGATGAGGACATATCCTACAGAATAATTTTGTTAATGAAGTTTAGGTAAATATCGGATACGGATAAAGATAAAAATTGCTGCAACAGTTGTTTAGTTTACTCAAATATTAAGCAGCAATAAACGAATAATTAATGGTTGTTATTACATAGAGTTTACCCAATAGTAAAAATAGCTATTTATGGGGAACAGCTCCACTGAAATTTGTGTACTGTAATTTCAAAAATTTTTCAAATTTTCAAAATTTTGAAAATTTTCAAAAACACAATTTCAAAAATGTAATTTCACAGCTTTCTATGGCGTGACATTATTTTGCTGCAATTTGATTTAAATGTTAATTTAGCACGGGCAATTATTTGGAGAACGCTTTCTACATCAATTGCATCCAATTTCGTATGCTAATCTATAGCCATGTCAATATAAGTTATAATAATCTGCGCGGAACAAGTGGATGACTTGTAGCTCATGATTTGTGCAAATTATAAAACAAAATATTTATAAGTATTTATACCTTCCTTATATGAATTTACAAATAGGAATTGTATGATTTGTTACACATAAGTTCGTATGAAATTGCATGCAACATAGGTATTATAATTTGCACATAATTTGCACGATACTGCTTACAAGACTGTATGGACATTTAAGTCTGATTTGTATTACAATACAAATAATAAAATGTATGGTTTTAGTACATAATTTAATTGACGTTTCATGCAGGAATTATATCATAAAATTATACATTAACACAAAATTGATAAATATTAATAAAAATTCACACATTTCATTATACTATTTTTATATGAAATATATTCAGATTAGTACATTGCATGTATTTCGTTTCATACAATATATATTAAAATTCAAACAATACACATTGTTTTTTCGTGCAATTATATGTGACGAGTCCGACATTACGCGCCATATTCCATACTATAGAGTGCTAAATTGTAGGAAAATATGTATAATAGCCAATGTGTCTACTTTAGTGGTGTACACCATGGTTGTTCTTTTGTCAAATCACTAACTGAATTGTTCGCGTTAAATAGAATGTAAATACCGTCGGCATATGTAAACCAACATTTCTCCATTTCGCACAGTAGTCGAAATGATATGTTGAATCGGACAGTTATGTTTGAGGTCTATGTGAGTATTGTAGTATGCGCAAAAACGCGATTGCTAATAGTGTTTTCCGTACACAGACAGACAAATGCGATGCTAAATCGCACATTATCGACCGCGAACAACACCTACGTGTTGTCGTAGTATAAATCTTTGCTCGTGTATATATGGAAAATTTGTGATTTGTGAGCACTCATCGCTTTTGCGGTCCTGAACTGACTTGACAAAAGAACAACTCAAGTGTTCGCACCTAAAGTAGAGTCGTGTATAATACCAATTATATTTTTCGCGCAAATAAGCATGAAAATTTATACAAACGGGAAAAACGATTCATTAATATTTGTACGAATTGCTTTTAAAATACACGTGCATTACAAATGCATACGCTCTAATACTTGCAATAAGAATGTAAACCAGATCACACAAATAATATATGACACAGTACGCATATTTTTGTGATATATTTAATTTATTTTTACGAGGGTAGCGACTCTATGTTATAAGTTACTCGTAGGTGACTTCTCATAGCATCACACAGAACTCTTTTCTCGTGGTATATGGAAAACTTTTTAGCCAAATATTTTTGCCGTCACTCTTATCATTGGCGAAATAGTAAACCAATATGACGCGTATTTTTCGATATCACGCTGAGTAGCAAACATTTAGAAACCGCAACAATATGAATAACTAACTTAAAAACCGTGCTGATAAACTTTGCCTGTGTAACTAAGCAAAAGTGAAATGTTAGATGTTAATAATCCATGATACATGCATGTTTATGTAGATAAAAATAGTGCGAAACACAACGGTTTGAAAACCACAATGCAAAGTGATATATCCTCAAGCAAGCTGAACTCCCTTATATACCTTCACGAATTCATGGTTAAAACTTAATATTTTCTTAATATATATTTTTAAATTGTTTTAAATCTGTACAAATAATTCCCTATTTTACTAAAATTGTTTCACGTTGAACAGATTTGGAAAAAATTGCTTAGATATGAGCTTACGTTCCGCAATAACTTTATACTTTAACGAATTGTTTTAGATTTATCTAAGTAAATCTCGAAATTCTGCTAATATAGCCTGTTACTGCACAAATTTTGCAAGAAAAATCGCTATAATATCAACCTAGGCTATTGCTACTACAATATTTCCGATAAGTTTTTAAGTCAAACGGAAAAGTTCCTGAAATATTTCTGAAATTATCTGACGTTCCGCTAATGCGGGGTTCACGTAATAATGTTTCCGCTGTTTGTAACATTTGTCTCCCAGTAGTCAAAACCCTACCGCATAGACCAGGGCAGTTCTGTTCTCAGGTATGGGGGACCAAACCCACCATCATATATGCCACGCGTTTTGAACGTTTATGCGCGAGAACGGTTACGTAATATCCCTAGTATAAAAGTTACGTTCGTTCAACACCTCAAATGAAAGATTAAAACTGTGGGGTTTAGTCCTCCCGGTACCTCCGGATACAAGCCCATTATACAATCAATGATGGTCACATCGATATCGTAAATGAATTACCGAGGGTGTACTATAAACGCCTAGCTACTACATTTTTGTTTACGATATAATCTTAATAACCATTTTCAAGCGAACAAAGACTAACGGACACCATCTGTATATAATGTTGTGTATTAATCAGTAAAGGAACAGCTGGATCATGTGCCCCAACCCACTTCCAACGTGATAGCGCTCCAGACGCCAAAGTGCTCCCACCTCCGCCGACCGCCTTACATCCGATCGTGAAAGGCCGAAGTCTGACAACTCCCAAGGAACCATATACCCCCTGGGATCCCGTACCTAGACAATTTCTGAATTTAGTAGATCGACAACAGTCTGTGACGGACGGATGACGGAACATCGCTACTCGACCTGGATCTACCTATGTTAGCATTACAGAGCGTGACATGCTTTCGACATCAATGATTCCCCATTGTTTCGCAAAAAAAGACATAAGTATAAAAGGGCATTTTCAGGTGTTTCTTTAAATATCGGTGTGTAAAATTTCAGTCTACTAACTCAGATAACTTGATGATGCGCCATGCATAGATTGCCACATCTATTCCTTAGTGTAATAATACTGTACGATTTTGATAAACACAACTTTTGTTACAACGTAATTATATTTGCAGTTTGTTGTGGACTGCATGACTGCATCCGATGCTTTTACTAATGCATTTATATTAGATGTTGCATACCATTTAAAGTATTTATAATTTCTCTTATATAGAAAGAAAATCATCGGAATAACCTTATTCCAACCAAAAGTCAACGTAAAAGCTGTTGTTACATTCACACAGAAGGCTTATAAACGGTACGATTAATCTAAAGCTAGTCGAACTTTACATACGCTTGTATCTGATTATCACAGGTGGTATCAATCTAGGTTCTTCCACGAGACCAAAAAATCAGTCATTTCAGAAACGATGCTAAAGTCGTCGAATTTTGCTGTCTCTTCGCTTAAAAGATAGCAGCAATTGTGAATGTACAGAAATCGTTTAACCTAAAGAAAGAATTCAATAAGAACGAAAAACAAACTTACCTTTTGATACGACGTCTGTCGGACAGCAGTTGTGGTTGTAGTTCGTCTGATTTGTTGTATACTAGTTACTTCACCATCTCTTGTTGCAGCATTGTGAATTTCCTTAGTTGTAGTTACGGTGGAGTGGGCAGGAGCAGGCGAGTGTTCTTCGTAAATTGTCTCCGGAAATGGACTTTTACGCGATGCACTGACCAAAGTAGCTTCAATAGGAACTATCGTTTGATCGTCGGTCATCGGAGCTGTATTGAGTTCAGATACATGAACCGGACCGTTCTCTTTTACATTTTCAAAGAGTGCCGCAATAGCCGGATTTGGTGTTGATGAGTGATCTATCGAATGAAATCCTTCCAACGTCTCAATACGTTGAACAACGTTTCGCATACATTCAGTTAGAGTTTTAACGTCTTTTCCCAAGTCCTCTAGCTCGTCCGGATTAACTGTTGACATGCTAGTACTTGCTCGTTAGAAAATGTTACTATATTTTACTCGTTATGTATATATATTATTTAAATTTTCCTAATATCCAAAACCGGTATGATTTACGAGGACTAACTGCAGTCCACAGGCATCAAATATTTAGAAAGTTGTTCTATAAAATTTAATCAAACTCAAATTAAACAAATAAAAAATGCTAAAACATAGAGCTGAAAACCAATGTCTCGCTTATTTATGCAAATCGATTACCTCAAACTTAACAGCAAAAGAATCACATTTATGGACTATTCACATCGTTGAGCTAGGTTGTAAATTCTATGTACACTTATTTTTTAACGAAATTAATTGGGGTTTGAGTCGTGAAGATTTTTTATGCCTTTGTTGACCATAAATGTACCTATTACATATCCAAGACGTTTGTCGTACTCAATTTTTTATGCATATTTCTTCGACAGGTTTTAATTACTTAAGGTAGCAATTGAAACATAAATATCGGTAAACCAATGGAGGCATCTCAATTCGTTGCACACTTGTCCTAAGATTTTTTATAGTTTCAAAACGGGGGAAGGAGGTCAGGTCAAAGGTACTGAGGGCGTGCAATGTAGTTATCAGTAACAAAGACATTATAATCCCTCTTTGCTAAGCTTTGGAGAATGGCATATCAATGGTAAGGCAGCAGTGCATTACTACTGAGATTTTTTGTTTACACAAATTTTAGAAGTGGCCATGTTGATAAAATAGATATTTTTGAACCGGCTCGTAAAGCTAGTTCGACTGATAGCTGAATTATCACGCCATCTTCAAAATTGACGCATTTTGGGTGGGGGGTCTAAAGGAAAAGACCCAATATGTCATACCCGACTATAATGAAATATCGGAATTTAATCGATGATTTTCCTGTTAAACGGTTCAAGTCCGCGCGTATCGTAATGTATTATTTATATTTTCAGGAGTGGCCATGTTGCAAAAATAGATATTTTTGAACCCGCTCGTAAAGCTGGTTCGACTGATAGCTGAATTATCACGCCATCTTGAAAAAGAAAGCATTTTGGGTTGGGGGCTAAAGGAAAAGACCCAATAGGTCATACCCGACTGTAATGAAATATCGGAATTTAATCGATGATTTTCCTGTTAAACGTTTCATGCCCGCGCGTATTGTAATGTATTATTTATATTTTCACGATTTTAGAATTGAATTCGAAAACAACATAATTTTATTTATTTATAGGTATAACAGAGCTAGTTCAACTGACAATGAAGCATGTTATGCAATCACAGTGATGCATGTTATGTATGATACAGAATGATCAAGATTTTAAAAATGCTGCAGTTCATACGATGCAATATATAAATTTCTCAGACTGGAATATCGTAATAGAATATACCCTTATCTTACCATCGCAATTCGGTCGGTGTGTTGCCGGATCTTTATGACCTGATTTATGCTATTTAGTATTACTAATCGACAAGTATGTTATCTTAATCTATGAACCAAAATGTATGTAAATTGATAAATGTTAGATTACCTTCGAAACCAAATGTACGTAGCTGAATGGAGCCAGTACAGATTCAGCAAGCATGGAGCTTGTTTTGGTTTTCTAACTATGTTCGGGTTTCAAATCTATTAGTTCACTCGTTTCTTGTTCTAATACTACGACACAGTGCATGCACAGAAACCTGTTGGACGAACCATCGGGTAGTCATGCACTGCAGCTAGCGATACAGTTATAACATAAAATTACCTGCAGGTAATTTTTACCTGCGAGTAAATTTGCCCTACCCGCGGATAAAATATGTTACCCGCAGGTTAATTTTAAGTTACTCGCAGGTAATTTGAAATTACTTTGAGGTAAAATAACCTACCTGCGGGTAGCCTATCCGGTTATTAGAATACTATACGCAGTGGGCAGGATTACGAATGACAGTAGCATAGTTTTACTCGCAGGTAAGTCAAAAATTACCCGCGGGTAGAGGCTACCCTCATCTAAGAATTCGGGCCATGGTCATAAACGAAAGAAACATTGCCGCAACTTTATGAAAATATATATGGCTTTCTGAAACGAACTACCGGGTAGTCATGCACCGCAGCAGCTAGCGATACAATTATCATATGATGATAAAAGACAGAAACATTACCACAACTTTATGAAAATGAAAATAATATTATGGTTATCTGAACCGAACTATTGACATAGCAGCTTGCTTAGTAATCAGGCATGCTCGTGTCGTGTGCTTTTGTGGCTTTATCGATAATTAATTGAACGACAGTATGCTACTTGATTAAATTACTCAATAAGTTACGAGTATTACTGCCTGTTATTTTGCTTTCCGGCTACAAATATATCTCTATAAAGCTTCAGCGCTTAATTATCAAACGAAATTGATAGTTTATAATCCGATTACTCAAACATATATTAACATATAACATATTTGATGTAATAAATGAAAATCAGAGTAAATCGATCACAACAACATGAAGCCATAACGGGAGTCGTTTTGCACCTATAGGTGATACTTAGCGTTCGCATGAAATAATTTAATCACACGTGTATAGGTTTTAAAGGCCAAACGCATGTAATAAAATAAAATCAATGCCTAGCAAACGCAGCTTTTGCTTTGCTTTGTATGGTATACGTTACACAATTATTGATCAATGTGCTTTGGGGCACTTACCTACTCTGTCAAAAATAACAACTCTAAAAAAAATAATTACACCTTACGATAAAAATGACAACCCAAAAATGCGTTTTGTTTTCTATAAAGGCTAACAAAAAATAGACAAAACAAGGCTTAGGACACATATAGCAGATATACATACAGATAGGTTTGTGCTTTATTGCCATTGTTCAAAAAATTATAACTATTGTTATATAATGCATTTATTTTTACTTCTGTACCGAAGAGAGCCTGTGTTTATAGCAGCTGTATTGTCTATTAGGTTCGTTCTGGTATTATAAACAACGCTAGTAATTCATTGAATATCCAAAGTTCCTAAAATCTGCTTAACGCAAAAATAGCAAGAACGCTTTTAAAAACTCAGATCTGGTTTTTTAACGAGTCAAACACTTAATATTAATTGAAAATTCAACAGCAGTCTAGTGAAGCGCCGTAATTACTAGCATATAAGCTACTCGAATTCCACTTACGTTGGTGGATAGTGCGTCGTCTCCTTTAATTTCACTTAAGTCGCGTGCAGCATTGGTGTTTCAAACTGTGGTTATAGGAATTATTGTTATAAAGCCTGCAACAGGCTTTATGCCAATGACTGAACCAATATGGCATGTGCACAACCGTCGCGCGCCCTAGTTTCGTAAATTCAATTAGTTGCGGACCCCAAATTTCACAACGCTACAATATGGCGGACACTCAGCTTCCAAGACCAGTTGTTACAAACGATCAAGTGCTACTAGCCCAGTTATTGCGAATAACCAAGTGTTTAAGCCCAGGTGTCACGGGATCCAAGGTATAGTATCATTGCGGATGCCCAATTATAACACGGTATGGGGTTGTAGATGACATACTGCTACACATCCGATTGCCTCATGTGCAACTGTCGCACTCTCAAAGACGTTGGGCCGATTCAACAAGTGATTTATAGCATGATATATAATAACTTGTAACATAGCTTATATAGTTAAAGCCATGCATACAAATGTCTGAATGCACGATTAGCTATATAACAAGTTATTTGTAGCACAGATAACAGTGCGTTCAGAGATTTGTACGCACGGTAACTCGTTCAAACTGTGCGTACAAATCTTTGAACGCACTGCTGCCTATACTACAACTATTACTTAACATTAATTTCGCTGTTTTGGAGTTAAAAATTAGCCAAGTAAACACCAATAACACACTTACAGCGGTCTGATACAATCATTACTTCTGGAAAATATACATTTTCGTAAAAGCATTGTGCTATAAACGTATTAACTACAATAAGTATGTGCTGAAATTGATTTTAAAAATGTCTATATACCTATGTCGGAAAGAAGCTGCTAAACCTTTTGCAACATACTTTCATCTATTTACTTAAGTTTGAGTGATTACCTGTTTGCAACTGTCCGATTCTGTAAAGTACTCCACTACTATTCAATGGTGTAGATATTCGACCATATGTATGATTACCTGTTTGCAGCAGTCGGATTCTGCAAAATAGCACTCCACTACTATTCAATGGTGATAGATGTTCGACCATACGTATGATTACCTGTTTGCAGCAGTCGGATTCTGCAAAATAGCACTCCACTACTATTCAATGGTGATAGATATTCGACCATATGTATGACTACCTGTTTGCAGCAGTCGGATTCTGCAAAAGCACTCCACTACTATTCAATGGTGATAGATATTCGACCATATGTATGATTACTTGTTTGCAGCAGTCGGATTCTGCAAAATAGCACTCCACTACTATTCAATGGTGATAGATATTCGACCATACGTATGATTACCTGTTTGCAGCAGTCGGATTCTGCAAAATAGCACTCCACTACTATTCAATGGTGATATATATTCGACCATACGTATGATTACATGTTTGCAGCAGTCGGACTCTGCAAAATAGCACTCCACTACTATTCAATGGTGATAGATATTCGACCATACGTATGATTACCTGTTTGCAGCAGTCGGATTCTGCAAAATAGCACTCCACTACTATTCAATGGTGATAGATATTCGACCATATGTATGATTACTTGTTTTCAGCAGTCGGATTCTGCAAAATAGCACTCCACTACTATTCAATGGTGATAGATATTCGACCATACGTATGATTACCTGTTTGCAGCAGTCGGATTCTGCAAAATACCACTCCACTACTATTCAATGGTGATAGATATTCGACCATATGTATAGACTGACAAAGTTTAAATAACGTATGAGCATATCGGCATTGGCGTAGACTAGGAACTGTGATAATTAAATACTTTTGTGCGACCATTTGTAAAATTGCAAGCTGCTTCAAATATTGTTAGTCTGACATGAAAATGTAAATTAAATAAACCAAATTAGGCATATGTTTGCATAGATTTCGACTACAAATTGTTCGTGTTGGGGTTTCTGGTTAAAAAGGACTACATAAAAGCCAAATAAATGAAAATTTGGCAAAATATTGAAGAAAGTGCGGTAAAAATTGGCACAATTAAGTTAATATTGTGGAAAATTATAGCAAACATAAAGGGAAATTCAACAATTTTCAGTTCCTTTTGCTGCATACAAATTCAAATGCTCGTCTGCTCAAAGTAATTAAAAATTAAAAAAATGTGAGTGGGTCCATGGCTGTTAGGCTCACACCGATCTGAAGCTGGAGGTCCCTAACGCCGGCACTGGCACACCATTAAGCAACAAATCTTGTATACAAAGGCTACACGACGGTTCCTTGGCACAAAATATCAAATAACAAATTAACAATTCACACCTCACTAAACAAACAAATCAGACATGTTTGTTCACACGATAGCTCGAAACGTTGAGTTGCCGGGTTATAGATGCATAACCAAACATTTAAAAACAACTGTAACGAACAACTGAGCATTAGGGTGTGTTCTCAGTAAAGTCAAATATGCTGCTCGATCCTCGAAGTGAGACAATTCCCCACTCCACCTCAGCTTATAAGTATGTATGAAATTGGGAGTTCCTACACATTTCGAAAATCAATTCCTGACTTTCCTCCCAGATCAATTCCTCCCAGAGACGTCTCACCCACCGCACGCACCCTCCCTCAGAAGTTCTCCGCCTGAGACGATGAATCATGGACACCTATTGAAGAAAGAATAGGGGCTCAGATACGATTTGAATAGTGGGGGGACAAAATACATATAATGTGAAAAAGTGAAAACAAAATGCCAAATGCAACATCGTTTAAAATCTTGCCTTGTTAAAAATTTTATTCTGAACAGTTGGGGGACTGTCCCACCGCATAAAAAAGTGGGGTGGACCAGTCCCCTATCCAATCATTATCTGAGCCCACGAAAATACACATACCACTTAAATTTGATTATAGATTCGTACCTATTGAGTTTTGAAAATCGACTTAGATCCACTTTGTGTACAACGAGTCTAAGTCTAAAGTATGCCAAAATAGTAGAGGCTAAAAACAACTAGATATTTTCTACATTCGTGATGTCTACAGAGTGTCTAAGTGTAAAGTATGCCAAAGTAGTTGAAGCCAAAAATGTCTAAATATTTTCTACATTCGTGATCTCTACAGTGTGTCTAAGTCTAAAGTATGGCAAAATAGTTGAGGCCAAAAAAATCTAAATATTTTCTACATTTGCGATCTCTACAGCGTGTCTAAGTCTAAAGTATGCCAAATTAGAAGAGGCCAAAAACATCTAAATAATTTCTACATTCGTGATCTCTACAGCGTGTCTAAGTCTAAAGAATGCGAAAATAGTTGAGGCCAAAAACATCTAAATATTTTCTACTTTCGTGATCTCCACAGCGTGTCTAAGTCTAAAGTATGCGAAAGTAGTTGAGGCCAAAAACGTCTAAATATTTTCTACATTCGTGATCTCTACAGCGTGTCTAAGTCTAAAGTATGCCAAAATAGTTGAGGCCAAAAACTATATATTTTCTACATTCGTGATCTATATATATTCTACAGTAAGAAATATACCTTGCGGTTAAATCCATTATTCGGATTTTTAAATATTGAAAGAGCACCGAAATAAATTAAAGCGCCTATCGTACCGGAAGCCATTATAATTACAATATTATAAATAAGAACATACTATATACAGTAAAAGCATTAATATAAAACTATTAATAAATACCGCAGCTCAATCCTTGCATATATAAAACAAATCTTACGAGTATTCACTATACTGTCGGTATTTTATACCGGCGGTTCGGGGTAAGTAACTCTGGTGGAATAAGTTCTCTCTGTTAAATTCTCCGTTTGGAAAGGTACTCTGGTGAAATGCTGTTATAAATCCTTGAAAATTGTGGAAGGTTAAAAAATTGGTAAAAATCTATTACAATGTAGCACTTCAACTTTTAAATTACTTCTCACCCAAGAAATAACTTTAGGCTTCTTCAGCAACGACAAGGCAGTGTTTTTAAAACATTTGTATGATTACAGTCCTTTTTCTATAAAAGCAAAAAAAATTAATTTCGAAAATATTTGAACGCCGTCATAAAATATCATTTTTTACACCATAGCCCGTTAACTTCTTTTTAAAGAGTTAACCAACAGCATTAATGATCTATCGACAAAATCAACCCGTGTAGCAGCTTTGTTATGGAGTAAAATTTGTGGTTGCAACAGTGTTTTTCATCAGTGACATGCAGCTTTTCTCTCAGCTCGCGGCCTGGCTCCGCTTTTGTTCCTTGTGCAGAGCTCTAGCCACCAATCATCCGATACTGGAAAATTGATCCCGAAAATCTTTTTTCGGTATATGATTTATTTTCGTTGACTGTTTTCTTGCGGATCTGTGATTGCAGGAGATGTCTGTCATCAGCAGTACGCAGCTTTTATCCAAGCGCGCGCCCTGGCTCCGCTTTTGTTCCTTGTGTGGAGCTCTAGCCACCAATCATCCGAAACTGCAAAATTGATTCCGAAAATCTTTTTTCGGTATCCTTCTTCGAAATACAATATTAGAATAGACTTGAGTGCGGTTAAAAAATTGACTTAGATTTTTCGCAATCTACAGCCAATATTGCAGTATTGTAATATTGCAATAGTATATTGCCAATAGTCAAATTTCAGCGTCAATCTACAGACCATAAGAATTAAATCGAGCGTATTTCGACTGAAACGTTTTGTCATCGCGATTTTACATTGAATATTTCATGTTATTACTCTCGTGTCCCGAACAGATGGTTAAGCGAATATTAGCGGTTATGCTGACATAATGTTCAAAGAGACAACAGATATTATTTTTACAGCTATTTTGTCAATGAAATTACCAAACAAGTAGAAATACTACAATAGAATTGTAACAAAACTAAAGCAAAACTGACACTGAAACATTAGCTTAAATGTTTCGATCGAACTTAATAGAACCTTTAAAGCAACGCATTGAAAATAGCTTACAAAACATATAAAATTTAGGTTATATAACATTCATTCTTAATTCAATTCAAGTGACCATTGCTAATTTGGTGATTATGTTTACAACGAGTTCATCGTAATATATGACAAAATTTTCTTAATTAAGACGTGCCTTTCAAAACGGCCGGAATTAAACATGCTTAAATTTGATTCCAAACAGCTAGTGCGCGTCGTGTGATCGACAGACGCGAACATCAAACATATTGGCAATTAAAATTCAGCTTAAGCGATAAAGCTTTTCGATAAGAGATAGAAACACACTTCGCAATGGTCAAAATTTATTCATCTTTGTCGACCGATAGTTGTCACGGAATCTACACTTCCATAAATAAACCGGCAGTCGTCAACCACTAGTTTGAAATATTTCACGATAAACAAACAGAGTGGTTCCCCGCTTGTTTAGCGATATAATTCTACGCAATAAAACCAACATCGTCCGTCGAAAGACTACGATTTGCCCTAATGACGTCACATTGATAAGCGCCATGAAAATAAATTGCTTCTCAAAGCTCAATAATCTATCTAGGTCAATCTGGGTCATTACTAGCTACATGTGCTGCTGTTTATTTAATTTTCGATTAACGATTTCAGCTCGCTCCGAGTTCTGTTCCATACATTATACCCCTCTCTCTCAAACTACAATCAACAAACATCACAATCTTCTAGCATAGAGTTTGTTGATTGGAAACGGGGATTGAACTGCCACACTCTTCATTAATTTCATCGAATCAAATAAGCCGTAGTCGTATGTCTACTGTTGTAGTGTATTTTCTAATTCGAATGACGTCAAATATAAAGCCTAGAGCAATTATATATATATATATATATGGTTGTTCATGGCTTAAGCTTAAGGGTAATAATATTAAGCTGTTGCGATTAGACATAAATATCTATTATCTCTGTCGTGTTTCGTTCTGTCATTTTAACTCAACCCGAACCTGCATCAGTTACTTGTGCTTATAAGCTCCAACATGCAAATTGTAATAACTTATATACATACACATTTATATTGTATATACACTATATTATAGTAAATAATATTCCCTTGTATAAAGTTTGTATTGTTACATTTAGTGTCACAGCCATTAGGCTACGCCATTGTTTTCGCTTTCTGCCATTCCGTGCATAAATTGCTTGAAGAATGTGCAGAGCCAGTAGCGGGATCTAGCGTTGCCGTTATGGGGGAGGGCTGTCTAAAAAGGGTCGTCAGTAGGCCCTTCCCAGGAACCAAGCTTTGAACCGACATCCATAAGGCTTCATTGTGTCGCGAAGGCGCTGTGCGGTTATTCATATACGTTTGGAAAAGTTGATAACATGTTTACGTTGATAAATTTTTCGAACTTCACGACTTACGTTTATAATTAGCAGACACGTTACGTATTTGAATAAATTTAATGTCAGTAATAATTTTTTCAACATATCATCTTTTGTTAACATAATTAGAAATGTCTTCGAATCCTTATGTGCTACGGAAATATATTAGTTTTGTCCGTTGCAAGTATATACGATGGCGCTGAAAACCAACCTATCTCAAAAGCATAATCAACTTTGGAAATGATACAGTATAATGTTATTTCGGATTCGTTCGTGTTTTAATATACAGCTTCTTTATACAACCGCGACTGCTGTACAAAACTAAAGCTGTATCTGAACGAAATTTGCGTAGTACAATAACCATGTCTTCAGGCAAATGAGCTTATTTACATCTATATTTTTTATATAATGGATATTGTCTATGATAGTTATAGTGCTTTTCTTGCTTTTGTGTACATATCGTGGTGGCTCATCAAAACCTCAACAGTCACGCATTGTTTGAGACCACCGCTGCCCGGTAAGAATATATGGAAGTCACGGCCATAACTTAATATCATGTTCCTAGGTCTTCAATCGTTCACGAACAGCCAAGATATTCAGTTCAACGTTTTAGTAAAACACTACTCATAATTCACGCTATGAAAGTGTACTCCCCTATGTCGCATGCCCTCCACTTTGTTAATACTTAGCGACTCATCGCTTGTTCAGGTTTTTGAAAATTCTTTTGAACATTAAAAATGTGGTTTTGGACAACATAAAACAAAACAAAAAACCTTGATGTACTCAGACTATCTTTTGGTTATAGCAATAAGAGAATACGCCGCCGGGTTCACTTTGTGTCCGATCCGATACGAGTTGTATTATATACAGAGTATTTACATTGCATATTATATGATCTCATAGAACATGTACAAATGTAACCGGATCCGAATCGGTTGGCGTGGTTTGAAAAACGGTGGGTGCAAAATTTGGTAGTATCGAATCGGACACAATTTGGACAGAACTTTAGCAGCTACACTGATCTGCTTAATTGCCATCGAACCAGTAAAGTAAAAATATTATTGTGCTCCGCAACGTTCAAACGACATACTTGCTGTGTCTGAAGCAAAAATTAAGTTATAGGATTTTTAATGTTACTAATGCTTTTCTAAATAATATTTTTAAATGTCTGATGGTTGAACCATTGTGATTCTGCGAAATCAAGACTGACAAAACAAAACGCATTGGCTGTGTATGATTGAAACAAATAAATGGTTTCCCTCTTTGGAAGCTATTTGAACAAATTAGTGCTTCCCTTTAGTGTGCGCAGTAGAAATAATCAGATAATTTACATTAATATAACGCTGCCTGGAAAACTGTGTGAGTATTGACGGGTTAATTTTGCGAAAAAACGTGAAGATTTTATAACTGAATATTGGCGGCCACTGTGCTATTGAGGAGCTGTTGTTGGGTTCCGAAAAAACTTCGAATAATCATATGATTTGCATTGTGGAAACACTGCCTGGAAGACTGTGTGATTATTGACAGGTTAATTTTGCGAAAAACGTGAGGATTTTATAATTGAACATTGGTGGCCACTGTGCTATTGAGGAGCTGTTGTTGGGTTCCGGAAGAACCTCGAATAATCAAAAGATTTACATTATGGAAACGCTGCGTGGCAGACTGTGTAATTATTGACAGGTTAATTTTGCGAAAAAGCGTGAGGATTTTATAATTGAATATCGGTGGCCACTGTGCTATTTAAGAGCTGTTGTTCGTTCCGAAAGAACATCGAATAGATTTGCATTATGAAAACGCTGCCTGGAAGACTGCGTGATTATTGACGGTTTAATTTGCGAAAAACCTGAGTATTCTACAAGCGAATATGGGTGGCCACCGTGTTAGTTAGGAGCTGTTGTTCGGTTCCGAAAGAACTTTGATTAATCAGATGATTTACATTAAGGAAACGCGGCCTGGAAGCCTGTGTGATTATTGACGGGCTAGTTTTGTGAAAAACGTGAGGATTTTATAATTGAATATTGGTGGCCTCTGTGCTATTTAGGAGCTGTTGTTCGGTTCCGAAAAAACATCGATTAATCAGATAATTTACATTAAGGGAACGCTGCCTGAAAGACTGTGTGATTATTGACGGTTTAATTTGCGAAAAACCTGAGTATTCTACAAGCGAATATGGGTGGCCACCGTGTTAGTTAGGAGCTGTTGTTCGGTTCCGAAAGAACATCGAATAATCAGATGATTTACATTATGAAAAACGCTGCCTGGAAGACTGTGTGATTATTGACGGTTTAATTTGCGAAAAGCCTGAGTATTCTACAAGCGAATATGGGTGGCCTCTGTGCTATTTAGGAGCTGTTGTTCGGTTCCGAAAAAACATCGATTAATCAGATAATTTACATTAAGGGAACGCTGCCTGAAAGACTGTGTGATTATTGACGGGTTAATTTTGCGAAAAATGTGAGCATTTTATAAGCGAATATCTGAGGCCAATGTGCTATTTAGGAGCTGTGGTTTAGTTCCGAAAGACCCTTGGAAACCAGTGAATAACGGACGCACACCGCACGACAAGCTCGATAAACAACTCGCTATGATAATTATGTTGTGATAATGCGGGCGGATTTAGGGGGTGGATTGGGTGGCTAGCCACCCTTTCTTTGCAACGCCGAAAATATTTTTCCCATATTTGTTGTGCCGATGAAATACATTGTATATATATATAAGAGGAGAGGGATTTTCGTCTGTTTATTATTTATTTGAATGTTTGTCTTTGAACTCTGTCAAAAGTATTATAGATACACCCCAACCAGTATATACTATGAATCAGCAAAGTCTAACTTAGGTTAGAAACATATTTTTAAACCTAGGAGTTATTGTCTGGGAGTTAGCTAATTATATATTAGCTTAAGTACTGAGTTAATTGGTGCACTTTTGGGTGTCTGCATTAGCACAGTCGGTCAGTAGAGGACGCTTCAGCAGGAGCACCGTGTTCTATTCCACCGCTATTCAGCAGGAGTTACCGTGTTCTATTCCACCGCTATTCAGCAGGAGGACCGTGTTCTATTCCAACGTTAAGCAAGTGTTTTTTAAATAACGCCTAATATCTTTTTTATTGTCGAGATGTGCCATAGTGTAGTGCAATAAAGGAATAAGTTCTGTGCTATGTGAATAAGATAAGCAACATTCTTCTTTGATCGTTTTTATCCTTCGCTGCTCAAGTTTCTCCACCTTTTGGTGTAGTAGTGGCTACCAGCTGGAAGTACCGACGTCGCCCAAGCGTACTACAACACAGTTTCAAGACGCCGGAACTACGTCTGTATGTGATTCAGGCCGAATATCCAAGGTTTGAATGTACAGCTGAATTTTTGAGACTACCTTTATTATACTTAGAGTTGTCTAATGCCTAAATGTTATTTTAGATTGCGCCGGAAGCGCATAGCGTCCGGTCCTTGCCATCGATGCGAGGACGTGGGTCCGACATTGGCACTTAAGTTCATAACTTCGACAAATCCATCGCATAGTTGTCTGTGTTGTAGTACGCTTTAAATCTCAATTCATAAGTGTCGTAGAGCTGGCCGAATCTCACATACCGCGCGCAAACTACATCCGGACATTATATTTGCGGAGGGACAGGCGAGAAAGAAGGCAATATTAAACAACAGACATTTTTTACAGTCGTGTGTAGCAAAATTGTCACCAGTTAAGGGAACACATCGTATGTCATAACGTGTGTATTAAGCGAATAATTTTTGCGTGCTTTATATTGTGCGAGAAACAGAGTTTATATGGTCTGTCCGTATGTAAGTTCTTTATACTATCGCCTAAACGAAAGCCGGGTATTGGGTCACAGTGATGACCACGGCTTACGGCTTGATTACAGATGATAGATAAGATTATTCCGTTCTTCTGAATGAACCCTGATCAAAGTTGCCTACTAAGTTCTTTTGAATTTGGGGAATTCGGGCATTTTGAACTTTCAATATAACCTGTGCAAAAAACTCACATTGGTAATGGTAATCAATTTGCCAGGCTACTATGCTGCAAAGCTTTTCCACGCCCGAGCGGCACCAGGCCAGCTAGTTATATTTTGTTACTACAAGTAGTAGGTAGTAATTATAGGTATATCTATGTATAGCTATTTTTAGATTCAATCGAAAAAAGCCACTGACATACATACCATCTATTGCATGTAAATCTAAAAAACATATATTATTGTGACTATAATCTGTTTCATGAAAAATGCATATGCCGATAGGTGGAAAAATTTCTATCATAGCCACCCCTCTTTGAAAAATCTTAGATCAATTCCTGAAATATGTCAATTTACGAACGAAGTAGCCTGTCTAGCGATATTTGCTTAACTGTAAAACAAAGAATAAATTAAAATTATTGTAAATTATTGATACGTATTTTTTTAAATTCGTTAATTATTTTGAAAGGTATTATAAATCCTGTATTATGAATTATTACTAAATTATAAAAAATTCATAATTATCAAATATTAGATAAGTGCTATTATGAAATGAAGAACAACTTTGCTATTATAAATTATTAATCACGGATAATTTTTAAATCACTTTATAGAATTATTTGCACGCTGTGAAACATAATAAAAACCATTCATGATAAAGAATAGCGAGGAACTTAATAATTTTAATACTAACGAGATCAATTACTTTGGTAAGTTTGTAATTTGTTATATTATTTCTTAATCAATATCAGTAATCAAAATGTAAGTTCACTACTTACTTTCGCTTGTTATACGAGGTCGTCAAATCTCGTGCTGTCTTGGTCTGATCATGATTTTCTAATAAAATGTGAACTGGTTGCCATGACCTTTGGAATATCGAATAGAGACACCTTAATCCGGCCAACGGGCAGTCCTTAACCGTGACGAATGGCAGGAACAGCAAAACTATAAAATTCTCGTTGCGAGATTGCGACAAAATCGAATTGAACTGACATACTTAAAATGTGCCAATTTTTATAGAGTTAACGGACGTCTAATTTGCATATTTAGCAAAAATTGCAATTAAACTAAAGTCAATACAAGTTTGTCCTTCGCCTTAATACTTAAGGAGCACTTAAGCCTACAGGAGCACAGTATGTGCAACAGTAACGGAGTATTGTTCACATTGCGTCCGATGCCATCCAATTTGTGTTTGTAGTCCGATTCGTTGTTACTATACGACCAAACTCAGCACTTACCTGATGCATGATGTATTTCTCATGGATTGTCCAAATAGGGACCGGTAAAACTGTGCATTTCCTGCCGTATGGGGGCATATTTGCATCAGTATCACATCTAGATCGGTTGTAATGTGAACACTCTATACATGAAAAACGTGAAAATCTCATCGAATCGGACGCAACGTGAACAATACCATAATAATACTATTATATCCGTAAAATTACGTCAATACTCAGAGCAAAAAAATCTCTAAATCAGCAATATACTGAGAACGCAAAGTAAAAACCTATTTCAAACTTAAATATTTTATATACTATTGTATGACGGTGCGCGTTGTGCGTATATAGTATTTTTTACGCATTTCCTCGAGACAAAATCAATTCGGTTTATTATATCCGCCTTAAAAGCCTTTTTTGAGATATAGGAGCCGAGATATTTTGCAAAAAATGGTTCGTTTCAGTCTGTTCTTATAACTAAAAGCAAAAAAAACAACAGCTTAGTGCCGGGTTGTACAAAAGAAAGCTTAAGATGTGCTTTGAAGACAATACAAGACGGGTTTCCTTGATGTTTTCTGTTAGTATATGAGCAGTATATATATACATACATATATATATACTATGCTTATATATATATTTGAATATACATATATATAGATATAGATATATATTCATATCTAATTTATGATATGTATAATAATATGTTAATACAGTATATCTAAATGTTTTTATATTTCCATATAATAAAAATTTATATATAATGTATATTTTATATTATGATGACAGACCGTATACTGCACTCCGGCACCACGGATCGAGGATTCTGAGAAGGTAGCAGTGGAATTATGAAAATGTGAAGAAAAATCAAAATCTTACGTTCAACCATCCAGTGCACTAAGTTTCTTTGGAAAAATTGTTCGAAAGTGCATTAAACTTTACATTGTCGAAGTAAAATTTTTCACATTATGTCTAGGTCGATAAAATATTTAAATAACAGCGGTGCGCAGACCAAACACCAAACATTATCCTCAACTGAGTGTAGATCTATCATAATATATAAAAAACCAAAAAACTCAATCTGTACATAAGGTTTAGCGTTTAAATTGTTTGCAAGATTTAATCAGATATTTGTTTGTTTGTAGGATAGATTGTCAGTTTGCCCCTAAGGCAAGGAACACGTCACATAATTGTTAAAGCAAACATTAATAATAACAAAATGTTGGTTATTATATTTTTTGACAAACGCGTAATAAAATCTTAATATCTGGATATTTTCTTGGTTAATAGTCTCTGAGTTTATGTTAATTTGACGCATCTTTTTGTGTTTGTACGTCATTTTCCAGGTCTGATGACAACACACTGTAGTTCCATAATGTGTGGTGGCGCATATTATTGAGACACAATAATTATTTTAAATATTTGAATGCGCCTATTTGCTCTATTACAATTGTACATAGTAGGATAATTCGTAAACTTTTTTATTGTTATATACGATTCAAAATATGACAGTGTAGCAACAAATTGTTAGCATTGTCTTAAATCTTTTATTGTATATAAGATGAACACATGAATGCGTAACATTAGACTCAATATGTTTACTTGTCCGATATGATTTCTGCATTGCTGGATTTTGCACTTCTGCAAAAATTGGCGTAAGGGTCAATACAAAACATTAATACAAAGGTGCACAAGGGATGGGTTCATGCTTCTAGGGAGTTATTGCCTCAGGCTTCGACGCACCCCTCCCGAGGCTTCGGCTACCACCCCTGACAGGTGGTTCACACCCTGCCTACAGCGCAGACGTCGCACACATGTTCGCCGCCCCAACCGCACCCTCACCCTCTGGGAGGCAGAAAGCCTGTCTTACTCGACGGATACCCCACTCTCGTGGACTTCACATCTCGGCCCATGTATGGCATAAGGTCCGAAACCCAATGGGGATAGCGGGTCCTAAGGTGGACGGGGTGGAACACCTGAGAGAGGACGGAGCATCAGGGGGTAACCTCTCTACCACATGAGCATATGGTAAAACACCCATTGTCTTCTGATGCAATATATTCTATAACATCTTTATGTTTCTTCTTGTGTTGCGTACGTCGGCACACTGGTTGCAATAAATCTATACATTACTTCAGCATTTGTAACTTCGAAATTATTGAAGCTATGATCAGAGCAAATTTATAGGCTAATCGATGCCGGCTCAAAATTGTAATTACTTAACACCTTAATGGCTCTACAGAGTTCAATGCTTTAAGCATTATTGCTTGCGAGACTACAAATCTCTTGTTTTTTAAACCATGCTAAAGCAATAATGGGAAATACTTGAAGTTGCTATATTTGGGCACGTAGACGCCATAAATAATTAAACCCATTGTTCTTCATGTGTTTTTACGTAGATATTTGATCTGTTCCGCCCATCTAAAAACGATTGGCTGAGCTTTAGCTTGCTGGGCCAGAAAATTTGGAGTAACCATTTGAAGCACTGTATTCTTGGTGTCGTTCCAGTTCTAGGCAATGCATTGAACAACCCGCTAAACATTTTATAAAAACTGACAGTTTGCTCCCTGCTAAATGTTTAAGGCATTCAGTACTTTTGCCCTCATACCGACAATGCAAAAGACTTCATGTGCTTCATATGTTTCAGCATAGACACGTTCATGTGTAAACATTTTTAGTAACAGATAACTCATTGGCTGGATTCATTCTGTCGATATAGTTAGTGTATTACACTTTTTATAAAAAAATTCGCGCTGTACGCAGTATTAAGCGTAGTAGATAATTTGAGAAGAGCTGGAACATTTTATAATGCCGAACGTCATAACCCTAAACGAGACAGTATACGGGCAAAAAATATCTAGTAGTATTTTTAGCTAAAACGTACAATAAGCAAATTTATTTTTAACATAAAAAATATATTAAAATCATCTAAACACACATATAAAACACTACTGTATTATGTTTATATAGTTTGATAGAAATAAAAATGTAATCTTGGGTCCGAAACTACATCGGAATACACCAGCTAAGCTGATACACGTACTCAATACATACTGTTTAATTCACAAGTTCATAAACCTTTTATATCCATAAAACCTCTTCTCTATGTTAAAACAAAAAATTATTATTCCTGTTTGGAGCAACGCGTCGGGAATGTATTGGTGAATGTATAAGCATGTAAAAGATTCAACGATATTGAGCAATATTGGACCAAAAACCCTAAATTGTGTCTCTATGGCATGGTGACGATCCTTGGATGTAGTGGGGAAGCAATTACGGGCAGGCCAATACAAGGTCTAGAGAAGTAAGTGAAGCCGTAAGTGGTATTCCCGCAGTCGCTCATTTTGGCATGCATAGCACATAATATCCAAGGAGGGATGAAAAGCTGAGCCATACTATAGCTTAGAATGGTTGTATAGATTAAAAAAATATAAAGGCGTACGTATGATTGGCAGGAAATCTCGTTCAGTTTTTATGAGTAAATCCGATTCCACAAAAACTGTTATACTCATATAAATTCTCACTCCGATTTCGTGCATACAATCTAAGTTGCTTGTACAAAAACGAAACATAAATTTGGCATGATATAAATTAAAAAAATCGTATAGAAGCTGCATGAATGAATGAATGAATGAATGAATGAATGAATGAATGAATGAATGAATGAATGAATGAATGAATGAATGAATGAATGAATGAATGAATGAATAAATGAATGAATGAAAAAATCTACAATGTTGCGCACTGAAATGCGAGAAAACTTGTTCCCAAGATAGCAGGGTAGTAGGTAAAGTAATTGCTAATCTGGTAAACTGGGACTTTTGAAGAGTTTAAAAAAGAGTTAATTTATCGAACTACGCGGATTATATATTCGAATACACATATGGTTTGTGTTAGTGCAAGAAATATAGAAAAGAAGTTAAAATTTTGTTCCGAAATATCGTGTTTGTCGTTGTTTATTTAGTCCGCACGCTAAGCATGTTGCAAAAGATATTTGTATCAGATTTTATACGTTTCTAGAACAATTTACCCAGAAATATGTTGGTACAAAAAGCTTCCCACTGTGCACACTCTAATAAAGTGGACGATCCACAATGCCTAGATTTAACGGTATTGAGATCGGGTCTGCCTACCTGGATCTATGTAGGTTGTATTTAGTACTACTCCCTCCGCCACTCTTTCCTGAAATTATCTTCACGCTAAAACATCCCACTCCCAACTTTCGGATTTTTGTTCAAATATATACACAGAAATATTCAATAGTTTACTTTTTCACACAGATTAAGTCTATATAGTTTGTTTCACAATTTAGTAAATTAGAAAACCAGATGTTAATACTATCATTTGCCACAAAGCTTTGTTCGACAATATTAAACAATATTAGGAATAATTGCTTCTGAGCAACAAAGTTAGAAAAATACGAATCATCCTTCTGATTATAAAACGACATTGACTTTCGTTTGTGAGAGAATGATTACAAAACTGTTTTTAGAATATTATTACTGGTTTTCAGAGGCATTACTTGATCAATGTATAAACATGAATATACATTATGTCTACGAACATTAATGCTAATACATTAGATTTTTTAGTCAGTTTTAAGCAGTTTCATATATAAGTAGCCAGTGTTTCTATACTATAAATGCAAGCGACAGCATACGAAAAACATATATGATTCATTATACATTTATATAATTTTTTTTGTACTCTGCTATAATACAATATAATAGTGAATGAGTTCATACCACAAATATACCAATTTGTACTTGGAATTTATGCCCTAACCTAAAAATAATTATACATTTTTAAAAATTAGGACTGCCGAATTTAATTAAATATTCACAAAATTTAATTTTTTAGGTGTCTAGGATAAAATTTTTTTTGTATATTTGCTACATTGCACCATGCCACTGCTAAATCAGGATTATAATTCGTATCATGCAAATTTCTGTATTTTATCATGTAGATAAAGCATAACAAGTTTCACAATTTAGTGGAATAGTTTAGTGCACAACCATTAGTTGTAGCACAGCCATCGTGCATTAAGTGATTTATACTATTACTTACTTACCATTGGCGACCTCAGAGAGTGTCCGGGTGTGCGGAAACCCGATCGGGTTAACAGAAAATTTTTATTATGGACCCCCTTGTTAAAATTGCCTCTGACGGATTTATAGATGAACCACCAGCGGTATTATAACGTAAATTAAACATCGAATTCCACCCAGGACAAAATCCATGTCCCGCCCCTGTTACTTACACTGTGCTTTTAATGTGTATTAATGTTTAGGGTTCAGATAGTATTTTCAATGTTCATATTACACATTGTGTTTAAAAATGATTCATGCCCTCCCGTCACGTTGGCTAAGCCCCCTGAGCCTTCCTTAAATTTCCTACGATAAAAGTTTTAATATACAAAAATATTACGACATACTGACATATTGTCTCTGAATAACTATTCCAAAAATGAATGCTGAAATATATTTTACCTTTAATATTTATATAAGAGTTTTGCGTTTGTGTTTACGTTACCTGAATATATGATTTTTATTAAAAAGAAACGCCGAGTGTTTCGTACTCAATAGCGTGCTAGTAGGTCGCCAATACTAATCTATATCTCTGATTTCTGTTTTACTACGCAAAAACCACACGCATAGGACATTAGTTTGGCTGCACCATATGTATTCCGCCAAAGCTGGTTCACAAGCTTGATCTCCATTACGGTCATTAAATAGTTGAATATACAGTTTTGGAACTAAAACCAGTCATCCGGCAACGATTTCGAATTTGTGAAAGCGGAGCGGAGGTATGATAAAACACTTCTATGAAGGCAAGAATAGATAAATCCATATGCGACATAAATGTTTTTGTAGGGGTATGGGATCAACCCTAACGGTCGGACCCCTTTGTCAACACACATTTACCTCCTTTAACCATCCTCATAGCCCGTGCCGTAACCGCGCGAAAAAATAATTTGGGTACATAGACAAAATTGCGGAAATCACAGAGAAATTAGGTAATATTTAACGTTTAACATTTTCTTTGGGGAGAAGCGATACAGCGACGCACGTTACCCTCCAGCTTTAATTATGGTGGTACTTGTTTTCGTTGCACCCCTGCTCCCGGGTCTCTACCTAAGACAACACAACCCTGTCACCGTTTTGAACAGTCAACAGTCTGAGCAAGGCAATGTCTTAGGTGACAGTAATCAAGCAGCGTAAGTTCTATCATGCCAAATGAAAATTCCGTTTGGAATAAACGTTTTATATGCGAATAGTATTTTTTGACAGTGTTAGTCTAGCGATTTTTCGGAATTGATTCATGGGTGTACGCAAGCAAGCCGGCACGGGGAAACATGTAAGGGTATAACTTCTGCCGTTATCTACTGAATCCGTAGGCTTAAAGTGGTACCCATGTTGCACAATGGCCAGTGCCGTACAAATTTAACATTATAAACACGTTAAAATCAGCACTTTATTATCATTCCACGACTTACCATTAAGCCAGATACTTATCGCCCTCATGCTAGATAATTTACTAGCTTGATGATAGAGGATGTATATATATATACTCGTTAATATCAAACTTGCTGAACCAATTTTATTAGGCCTGATGTAGGTACAGCCGTGACATCACATACAAATTTAGAGTCAAATCATGTCAAAGTAATAGTTGTTTGTTTATGACACATTTGTGCAAACATGACGTTATAGTAGTTACTATATGACAGCAAACTGATGCGGAATTTTACCACTGCAAACTTAGTTCGCTACTCTGTGGACTTAGCTATGTTTTGGTGCAGGCACATTGAGCAATCAAGACATACTCCACACTGTCCACAACTAAAAGGTTGAAGTATTGCATCGGCCTGCTCTGCTGTACTCCCAATATTTGTATAATCAGTCGTGAGATTTGAAACGAGCGTGATAGCACGAGTTCGAATGATTAAACAAAATAAATTACGCATACCAAATAGCTACGGAAACACGTACTATCTATGCCACTGATGGCTTGTGAGATAGGAGATGGATTTCATTATAGACAAATTATAGTCTAAATGCTGAGTGTATAATGATAAATATATATGTGTAGTTAGGGCGATTCTATCAACCAAATGATAATACAATTTCAAATGGTCAAACGTATTTAATTTTAAGAAACCGTGCTGACAATTCCTTCACATAAGTCTTAAATTCTTAAATGATAGACGACCAAGATTCAAATTCTATTTCCCTAAAAGCACTCATGTCTCGAGCGGAAGTGATTTTAGAGAAGTGGTAGTATAAAAAGGCTTCATAGTAATTTAAAGACGCATATCGAAGGACTCTTTCTTAAGTGCCAAATCCAATATAGTGACTGGTAAAATTACTGCTACACCGCACACATTAGAGTCATTCACTTGAAATTTTCACCACACGCACAGAACGTTGCAATCAGTTCAATATAGAGATAAATAAAACAAACCAATGGATTGCCATTGTCAATGTAGTTGGCTTGTCTACTTTCTGTATTATATTCAAGCACAGCTAACGATCGAACTATACACGTTTTTCATTTGGAGCCAATGAATAAACATGAAATACAGCTGTTCGACACACTAAAGTTGAGTCATATTGTGCGGCGTTCACGTTGTGGTATCCCCAACGGCTTGAACCTATGTACCGCACGCAGTGTCAAGGACACCACCGAGAACGGGGTGTCTTAGACACCCAATATTTTTCATAACATTTTTACAGGAAGTTAATAAGGGACGTCATCGTTTTCTGACAGTGTCAAGGACAGCGTGTCTTCTTTGTAACTTTATTGACAGTATGTGGCATAGCACATGGCCTACGTGCATATTTTCTACACACAAGTTTGGGTATCCTCAAAAAACTAATAACACAGTTAAATGTTACATTACAATAGCTACAGATTGTGTCGTTACAGTTAATTCGTGAAAAAAGGGTAGCTAAGGGTATGCGCGACACCGTAAACAAAAATATAGAAGCTACGGGTGTTTCACATATCGTCAGTAATATATTTATGTTAGGGTGTGACCATGGCTGTCTATACCGTAAGGTCACGGCTACAAGGGTACAAAAGTTCCAAAAAGTTGGTAGATTCTAACGTGAACACCGCATTATTTATAATGCATTATATCGTGCAGAATTCATTTATACTATGCAAACAGACCGAAAGGCCGAAAACTATGTCACACCTCACAGACTGTGTTCAAAATAGAACACATTTCATAGAATGTCACTATTATTGCGATCACTCACATTTTCTGGTAAGATTAACTATAATAAGCTGGACGATAGACAAATAAAAAGTTATATTTCTGGATGCTCTTGGATTGTACGGTTAGATAAGCTTTCAATCGGAAATATGTACCCGGACTTTTCACAACAGGTCAGGGGCGGCGGAACGTCTTTGAATGTGGAGGACCACACCACAGCATACCGAGGATTTTTGTGCAGATCTTAATTGAATCGGATAACTGATCCACATCGACCACGTGCTTTTAATCTAGATGAATGTAGAATGATGATGTTTAGAAATTATATCATAAACGAAAATTAATCAGATCTCTCAAGACCAGAGGAAGAAGAGAAAAGTTCTTGGTGACCTGCACTCAGTAACCAAAACTGAATTTGCGTCAGCAGAGATAGAAGCAGCGGTAGCGGCAGTTATATCAAAACATGTTTTCATAACTGATACTCTGAGAGCAATTTGCTGGCCACGCGTGAAGCATCTTTGGCAAACGAAAGAGTAGTCTGTTTAATCTTTTTTGGAGGAGAAGGAGCGGTTCGATCAGATTGGTTCCATGTACAATTACAGTAAACGCTCTAAACAATGAATTACATCCAATGTAATTTTGTTAAATTCCACACTTTCACAATTATAGACATTGTTTTAGAGCTTACAGTAAATCCACAGAAAATTTCATCCTTTTGCCACTTCACCGCATCTTCCGGCATGCAGCGAAGGTCGGAATCCGATACGCCAAAAACTAGCGACAAAACTCTTTCTGTCAACATTTTACCGACGGTACGACCAGCAACTTAAAGGGTATTCCGGCGGTCAAATTTTTCAACATCAGCCGTCGATCGCGCATCCAAGGCGCTTCCTGCGAAGGTTTTATACCCTTCTCGGCTACCCGAATAAACCCGCGGGTAAAGACACATTTCCACTACCATATTGACAGCGCTACACTCCCGTATGAGCTATTATAACATCATTTCACATACGGCAACATAACAGCTGTTGCAACGGCACCAAGTAAAACCTTGTTCAAACCACGGGCCTCCTGGTCCGCGAGCAACAAACTACAACAAAATAAATACCAGAAACTAATCCTACTTAAACAACAAATAATACGAAATATCAAGCGGATACTATAAAACTCATTACTGCTACGCAACCCAATATGTGGCGTCTCAACGTCAACATATACAATCTTGTGTGCCCAAAATTTTTGCGAACGTTTGGTAACAATTAAAATATCTGTAGTTGGCAGCGCCTACATGATTGTGTGCACAGGCATGCGGCAAAATCTACAAAAAATTTACAGCCTCCGTCAGAAGCGAAGGGGCCATGCCATCTTCCGCCGCAACAGGTAGGATCTTACCTTTAATTAATCCCTATAGCAATATAACACCGTCTGAGTGCAGTAATGAACAAATATCTTTCGTATCCTGCCTAAAAACTATCAACATGCACTTGGCACTAAATTATATCGACCTAATATATCGCAAAAATTGATAATCTTAAACGACTTCAGCTTACTAAGACAATGTTTAAGCATGACATTTTGATGCTAATATACTAGAACAACGGAAAATTAAATCGTCTGACAATCATAATCAGCACCGCTATTGTATAATAAAATTTAAAACCAGATTATATGTGACCTAATATATCGCAAAAATTGATAATCGCAGAAGTCTTCAGCTACTGAGACAAGGTTTAAGCATGACATTTTGATGCTAATAAACTACAACAACGCAAAGTTAAATTGTCGGGCAATGATAATCGGCACTTCTGCTATATAATAAAATTTAATAAGTATAAGTAGCATAAATGAATTTAAGTAAACATATGAGTTAACTAACATACATAAATTTTATGAGTATCACACATTTTATATAATTGATCACATATATTTTAGTTAATATGATAGTACCTATAGAATTTCAAAAATCTAAATTAATGTGCTGAAGAGTAAAAGTATAACGCATTAAAAATGTATGCTGGAGCCATCAAAATGTGCTCTAAAATTGACCATTTCACAGAAACTAGTTCATAATAATATATTGTAGACTTTCGAGTATAGTCATATGTTTTACTTTACGCGACAATGTTGCCTCTTTCCGATTTAGCCTTCATAGGAATGTTTGAGTGTTCCCCTAAGGGTTCTACGGGAAATCTCGATTATCCACCAAGGCTTATTTAATTGCAGGGTTATCATGTACCAGGACGCCGAACAGCCAAACAGATAAGAGCAGAACAGAGCTCCTCGATAATTGCTATTCATGTTCTCAGTTCTCGTCTCATTACTTGTTTTGCGTTCCCGGCAGTTGGTAACCGTGCAAGAAGTTTTGACGAGTAACCGATATCCCTAAATAAGTCTTTGACATGACCCCAAACATTATTGGCGCACCACTCGAAAATCACCACATCTTCGCAAATGGGCAAAGCCGAGTGTCATAACTCATTGATTTATTACGAACAACATGATAACAATGAGTTCATTAAAAAGATAGAGAACATTATGGATGCCACACGTTCAACCCATCACGACTATGATCCAATATGATCATACTCTTTTACAATTTTTTTGATAACAACCTCTTGATTCAACAGATTATATCAACCGACAAAACACATAAGCCGTATTCCTACTCTGGTACCAGCTATTTAGAATGTAACTTAATCTGATTATTTATTAATTGGATCCCAAAACTAATTACCATAAATTCCACACCATTTTGGACAAAACGTGCAATACAATTGCATTGCTCAGACTGGGGGATCCGCTACAAAAAAAACTGGAGTACCCTCTACTGTACCCCTCTCCGCTGCATCCCTTACTAATGACCGACAAATTATTAGATTGAAAAGGTCTACATAATGTATTGTACCTTTACAGAAACTTCAGGTATTATGAATTCAATTTTTGTTATTACTAACAATAGAACAAAGAAACTACTCTTAATAGCGTAACATACTGAATCGTATATGTCTCATTCATCATATAAATTGGTTCGCTGCATGTCGCATTCAACAACGCAGTTTTATGTGTTGTCAATACAAACAGCGGCCTCGCCTTAGTTTATCCATATAAAACTACGATATGTATCTACAATTTAACCAATGACGCACATAAGAACGTACTTTTTCTATATAATATTATTCCAGCCAGTGAACCAATAGTCTAACTAACTAACTAACTAACTAACTGCCTGACTGAGTCTGCACACTATATGTGTGTACAAAGTTTCGACGAACTGGACTGAAACTGAATTATAATATTGATCAACGGAAAAAGTGTGTGGTTCTTTCTGTCAGCGTGTACATGCGTGCGAGTGGTGTTTGAAGCAATGTTAGGCTTGAAAAACGAAAATAGACAACCAAGACATTAAGGAGCGATATGAGCGCTGAACACATGAACACAAGTGGAGATTACTATTAACAGTAAAGTAGTCTATATTCTATTGGTCTCTCTGCATCGTATATAGATTTTAAACTTGGTTAGCATCTATCGCGCAGTTAATTTGCTGCAACCGCGACTGACAGCATGAGCTCGTTAATGGCGACAGCATAAAATTTATACTATCAAACATTCGAACGGTTACGTTGTTTATAGCTGATAAAAGCTAATAATCATATTTCCAAAGTTTTGTAGGTAACATGGTTTGAAGCTAAAGATTATATGCCAAATATCGGCCTCTTCTCAAAGATCGAAAAGTATAAAACCGTAGGTTTGGAAACCCCAGGTCATATCAACCATTAGGTCATCTTGTGCTGTTGCGGAAGTTTGAAGTGTTTCATAGAACTGCATGAATTAATGATGCGGGATTGTTCAAACTGAAACGTCTGAGACACTGGCTAAAAGCTTACAGTTGTGTCCTCTTAATGTTTTCATGGGATTAGCATAATCCACTTTCCATAACTACTATTTTATACTATTGAAAACTGGTTTTTTTGATAATTTATTGCCTAGCAATTAAATGTTTATATCTTAGAACATAACTTGACACTCTATCACCAAAATTGGTTTTAATCCAATTGCATTCAGTGGTCGAAAAAAAAGAAGAGTGTGTTCTGGTGAGTTACACCAGATTAAACTCCAATAGCGTTCAGATTGAAATTAAATATATACATTGAGATCAATCCCGTCAACGTTTCCAATGATCCATTCGCCTCCGATTCAACGGCGCGTCAGCAACGCAATGACCATCTCTGATCCCCCCGTCAACCCCAAACCCCCGAAATGTGTCGACTGCGAACTGGATGCTGGTGACGAATGTTTCGCTTGTGACGGTTGCGACGGTTGGGTGCATTACCACTGCGCTCAGATCCCTGCCGCCCTTGCCAATGACATCAACTGGCTTTCCCGAATCCTCGTGGCGTGCGAGAAATGCCTCACCACAAGCCGCCAACGCAAAGTAAATACCACTGCTTTTTCAACTCACAACACGCTCGAACATGGTCCAGGACTCGACCGTCTCCTCCAACTCCAGTAAGATGTCGCCTCACTGTTCGCCGCCGTGCAAGCTACCGCGACAGCCGTCACTGCTCTGGGTACCACCGGTTCCACAAGTTCTTCGAACGATTCTACCAACCCGGTCTCCACCATTCGTCCTTCATTCGTTGATGTGGCATCCCGGCATGCTGGTCCCAGGGGTCGGGTCACCCACGCTCCCCAAATTGACGACGAGGAAGCAAAACGCCGCCGATGCCTCGTCCTCACCGGGCTCCCCGAACAAGGCCGCGATCTTCAGGAAGCAACAGCGATCATCAAATTCTTGGATCCATCTGCAACCGTCGAACAAGTCTTCCGTATGGTATGCTTAATCCTCCCCATCGCCGAATCACTGTTGAACAGACTCATGGAAGACCGAGACTTCTAAAACTTCGCCTGGTGTCATCAACGGTCGTCAAATATGTGCTCAACGAAGCCAAGAAACTTCGGCAATATCCTGAATATAGGTATATATATATCTACGACGATCTATGTCTGACGACGAGAGACGTAACATGTCCGCTCTCCATGCTAAAGCGAATGAATTAAACGGGCAACTGGAGGCAACTGCAGGTAATAGGGACAAGTTTGTCGTCGTTAACGAAAAACTTGTTGTGTTTAAAGGTTGTAATCGTGAAAATGGTCAACTAGTGAGGGGTAAACACAACCCAGTGCACTACTCATTTAACGAGAAAAATGGAAAACTATTTGTCAATTTAAAGTGACTGATGGGGTTATTTCATCGACTCAGAAAGCTGACCGAGTCGCTTATCCTGATAACATTATAAACTGTAAATTGTTTTAAATGCCCGAAGTATATGTAACAAACCTATATATGTGACCTTGACGAACTCTTGACAACCGAAGAATATGGTGTGATTGCTATTACAGAAACGTGGATAAATGACAGTATCTCGGACTCGATGCTAAATGCAAATGGTCTATATCGTATTATTCGCAATGATAGAGCTGATTCGAAAGGTGGCGGTGTAATGATTTTGATACATGGAAATATTAAGTTCACCGAAGTGTTGAGTGAGCATACCCCCAATTTTGAGTGCGTATGTATTGATTTACTTATTCCGACAAGGCATACGTTAATTTGTTTACCGCTCTCCTAATAACGCTGGCTCTATCAAAGGTATGGTGAAATATATTAATGACGTTTGTGATATTTCGTGGCCATCAACTTTAGTAGGAGACTTCAACTCGCCTGAAACAGATTAGATATCTCTGTCATATCGGGGCAACCATATTTACGAAAGTTTTATGATTGGTATTTGTCAAGCAGGGCTACACCATTTTGGAAACTTTTCCTACACGTTGCGGCAACATTTTGGAATTAGTATTCACTACTTCAATGCTAAACGTTCCAACCGTATCCTCTGATGAATATTTTGCTAGTTCCAATCACTTATTTATAATCTTTACTCTTAGTGGTAACCTTGATCGACATAACGGAAATTATAATATAGCATTTGATTAAAAAAATGCAAACATAGATGGTATTAAAAATTATTTAGCTTCTATTGATGGGGATATTTTGTTGAACAGTTTATTTTTGATAGAAGATAAATGGAAATGCTTTCATAAGATTTTACACGACGCTAGTTTACTATTTGTACCACGAAAAGCTTATAAAATGAATACATCTAAGCGAAAATATCCATCATATATTAATAGACTCTCGAGTAAGAAGCCTAAGCTTTGGAAAATATGCAAGATATCTGGCAATTTTGACATATGCAAAGCTCATGGTGAGTTATGTTGTAAAGCTCTCTTAGCATACCGTCGTAACCAAGAGCACAAAATACTAAATTCTGGCAATCGCAACAATATGTTTAAATATGTTAACAACCGGTGCTTTTAAAAAAATGGTGTTAGTGCTCTAAGACACAAAACTAACGTTTTAGTAACAGATGATAAAATACGGTCAGACATATTGGCACAAGCATTTCCACACGTATGTACAACAGATAACGGTCACACTCCTGAAGTTAATCCCGCTATGGAAGGTGTTGACCTGTCCAAGGTTTCTTTTTCGCCAGCTATTGTTAATAAGTTCAAGAGTAAACTTAAAGGCAAACACAGTCACTCCCCAGATGGTTTCACGCAGCATTTTCTTAAGCAACTAAAAGACATGTTATGTTATCCACTTTCACATATTTTTCAACAATCGTTTATTAACGGCGTCGTACCTGATATGTGGTTGCTGGTTGATGCCGTTGCAATTTACAAAAGCCGATGTTCTTCTGACCCATCAAAGTATCGCCCGGTTTCTCTACTATGTGACTGCCGAAAATTATGGAATCAATCATAAACTACGAATTTATTCAGCATATTTCGTCAAATCGATTACTTTATAAACAGCAACATGGGTTTTTAACTAAACGTTCAACATGTACTCAACTTTTAGAATGTGCAAATGATTGGTGTATTTCGAGTGATTCTGGTAACTCTGTTGATGTAGTCCACATCGATTTTGCAAAGGCAGTTGACACGGTTTCTCATAAGAAACTAATACATAAACTATCGACTTTCGGAATAACGAATCGATTAAGATCTTGGATAGAATCATTCCTTAGAAATAGGAGATTTATAGTAAAATTAAATAACTGTTTCACTAACTTTTATCCTGTTACTTCTGGCGTTCCCCAGGGGAGCGTCGGAGGCCTACTCTTTTTATTTTGTACATTAGTGATATCAACGAAACTATAGATCATGTTACCTGCAAAATTTTTGCGGATGATGTCAAACTATATGTTCAATGTTCACCAACTTCGAATAATTTGTCCTCAAAACGCTTTGAACATTGAAAAATGGGCAACTAAATGGCAGCTATCAATTTATGTTCCAAAATATAATGTATTACATTTGGGAAATATGGCAACTCAATCTAATTACATATTAAATGATAATGCAATTCCCATTGTTAAGCAATGTAAAGGTCTCGGCGTTCAAATTCACAGCTCGTTGAAAAGTAGCGTTCACTGCAAGCAAGTGTCCACTAAGGCATATAAAATCATCAATATTTTATTCCGATGTTTCATGACGACAAATTTAGATGTTTTGCCACGGGCATATATTACGTACGTCCGACCGCTTCTTGAATATGCCTCGCAAATATGGTCACCTTATTACTTAGGCGACATTGATATGTTGGAGCGAGTTCAACGATATTTTACTCGCCGGCTTTTTAGTAGGCTCAGATGGGAAGAAACCTTCCTTACCCACTTGAAAAGTTAAAACTGGAACCACTCGAATTAAGGCGCCTACACCACGACCTAGTATTGGTTTATAAAATTATTTTCAGACACATAGATGCATGTGAAAATGTTTTCGCTTTTTCTGGCATATTGCATATATACTCGCGGAAATTCTAAAAAGCTCTTAAAGAAAAAATTCAAAACGAACATTATAAAACATTCTTTCACCGTCCGTGTTATCGATGCATGGAACTCGCTGCCTGAGTTCATTGACAACAAACCGCTGGTTAATGCCTCAAACTGCAAATAATTCAATTTTTTATTAAAACAAGTAAATCTTGACCACTTTTTGCGACATAATAGAAACCTTTAACAGTGTATTTGAAATAACCCCTAAATGACCTTGCCACATCTGTGTTGTAATGTATATATTGTATTATATTTCTAACTTCTCTTGATTTAGAAATCATTTGCTAGTGGAGCAATCCCTTACTGATTTTTTGTTTATTTTATGATTGTTGGGTATCGCTTGTATGTCGCCCAAATGACAGTGTAACTTTTCACAAGGTGTATTAAAGGCATGCAAGTTGATGCCCTTAATTTATGTTTAATAAACATTTTTGTTGAAAATTTTCCCCTGGAAGGTGTCAACCTAAGAGTCAGCGTACCATATAGTTTATGTATTGCTTCAGTAACTCAATTTCACAAATTAATAAATATAAGGACCATTTCTTCTTCAAAATCAGTTCTGCAGTTTTAAATAACCGGTCCGATTCAAATTCTAATGCAAAAGAAATCATTCATAAAACAACCAGAAGAATATTTTTAACAAAATTTTGCATGGTTATAAATCATATATTTTGGTGGATTTTTCTAAACTATAAATCGTAGCCGATAAGGATATTGATGAAATTATATTTTTGTATTGCAGAAGTTACTGAATTTTTCTAAAAACAAATCACCAATTTTGACCTCTCGACTTGTTAAAATATTTAAATAACAAAACTGAAAAGCAAAAGCCTACCACAACACATAAATTAAAATAATAAAAGATTGGTCGGACTGTTGTCACTTGAGAATGCACTTTTGAGTGATATAGGTCCTACCGCTGCAGTCGATTTATGCAGAACAGGTCAGTAATTATTGCATCGGCTGTGTTTCAATCTTTGGCCCTAATGTATGTATACCATATTTCATTTTTTATTTCTTAACAAAACTTATAAACTAATCAACTACTGCAGCTACTGAGCTATTGACATTTAAGTGCCGGAACAATAATAGCTTTTTGTTATTTGTTCCGCAGTACCCCCACTCTCCCCTCCCGGCACCGGAAGCTCCGCACACACCCACCGACCGACTAACTTTTCAGGGAGGCCTAAGGCCGTTCCTCCTTGGAATCTCGGACTTCCACCATGTATGAACTTCTAGCCTTACTGGGAAGTCTAGGATTTCCATCCTAAAAAACTTTGAATAGAATTAAAGCATTTAATTTCCACAGATTCCGCAGACGCGTATTAATATTTCCATTTTTATAAAAGACGTAGAGATCTAATCGAAACAGTTCACGACGACGACGAACCAACGATACGCCAGACTGAACAACAAATATACCGTCAGCTCTAAATACGGATCTAAATTGCAATTATTAGTTATTTTATATGTGTTGTAAAAGTTAACTATTGAAGTCATTATACGATCAATCACAATTTGACTTGAGAATCAACTTCCTGTAACCAAAGACCGAATCTATATCGTTATTTCTGATATATAACGAGCGGAAAATTCCATAGAAGGCAAGATTACTGGCTGAAAAAACAATCACACCATAGCGAAATATCACTGTCGGCGGCGTGATAAGCTGAATGTTAATTACGTAACTAGTTTAGAATTTGAAATTTTGTTATTATGCTGAGTTTATGTTAGCTCAAATAACTCTCTTTTAAAGTAAAAATTTACCCGATCACAACACATATCCGAAACTACATTATACAGTTCCGCTGTTGTGATTATGCAATATGTAAATTTATTTTGAATGGATGCCAATATATAAGTGAAACTATTAAATAAAAATATATAAATAAATTTTATATAATTATTTAAATATATATAATATAAGCTAAATTAATTATATAATTTACTTGACAATGGTTAATTAATTACTCTAATTCGCTGCGCTATTATAAAAAAACTTTATTCCAAAATGTTTTATATCGTCCGTTAAATCGTAGAGATTGGGCATCTGATATCTGTCAGGAATCGTCGGACTGTTCGATTTCATGTAGTCACTCACTCGTAGGGCGCCTCGGAGTTGTATCATCTTTCGGAGACATATGCAGCGGAGATGCGCATTGTGACTCGAAATAATAGACGATGCCTTTTTTAAATTCTTGGCAAACGCGCTTTGTGATCGCGAGGTTTAAACTCACTAGAAGTCGCGGATGACCACAGCACGGAGAAGTGCTTGTGGCCTTTCGATGTTGAATATTTACGGAAGTCACGCTGAAGATAGGCATGAACGGCTTAAAAATGTTTGCAAAATTGTTGGAAGCACTTCTGCATCGCGGTCGCTGTGCATTGACCTGGCATACATAGTTGATACCAACGAACTTGTTACAACAGAAATTTCGAGAGAAGCAGGAGCTTCTTACAGCAGAACGACTAGGTAGATCCTCAAACATACTCTTTGTTTGTGGGAATATGGTCGTTGAGACAGTCGACTGCAAATCCATGTCGGTGGAAAAAATAGCGACCCTCACTATCGAAGAATATCGGACGAAAACTTTGGGAAAACCGAATAGACAAAAACACAATTCGCAGGTGCACTTCAGTGAATTTGGCAACGGATACTAGAATCGAACGATTTCCAATAGTATTCTCTATTGGTGTGTGAATAGGTTAAAGGAAGGCCATGAACTGCCATCGTCGGCAACAAATTATACTGCGTTTATAATTTCCCACTTGAAGCGCCCGTACTGGGTGACATCGGCTTCCCTAATAAGAACTAGTGTTTAGGTCGACAGCGAAATTGCAAAATTGCTGACCATAGCGCTTTTGTGCTCCACTGATGAATCTCCAACGTTACCGCAAATATTTTTGGCGTTGGTTGGATTGTGATAGTTGATGCCGTTGCTGCGTGATCAATCAGGGAAATGAAGATTCCTTCGGCGTACTGCAGAAAGACAACTTTCACACCACTTTCTAAAGCTGATTTTGCACTCAATTGAGGCTTGTCAAATCTCCGAATTTGTTGCGCTCACAGAAGGTATTTGACTGACTTGATTTACCAAGTTTGCATCAGCCATTTCCATCACTGTATCCAGGATACGCGCCAATTGTTCGAGCGATACATTGTTCATAGAGTCCATTGTGCCACGTACCCGTTCAAGTGGAACATCGAGAACCGAAGGCAAACCAGATCGCGACCTCTCTGCACCAACCGAAAAGGAATTACGGCGTTTCAGATCTTACCCAGCTAGCAGCTTTCGAAAGTGGCGATTGTTGCTGTCTGCGTAATAAATCTATTAGCGGGCGCTTGAATTCGAAATAGTATGAATTGAGGTCCACTCTGGACTGGTAGACCACGATAAACCTGCAATAATAGCTAGCCCACTGCGTTTGCCGACCACGATGGAGGAACCGTTAATGACTTGACGATGGCAACGCCAACTGCGATCATTGACGAAAGAAAGCGGAATGAAGGCGTTCCCCCAATAGCCAGTTCAATAATTATAAGGTATGATTAAATTTTTCTTAAATCCCGCTCAACTAAAATGCAGGGTCGCCGAGAATCGAACACTGGGCCTCAGATTGCACAGCAGACACTATAGCCGCTGCACCATGGGCACCCTTAGATATTGGAAGCGTGTCCACTATTGCACCAAATGTTTATACACTGAAGTTGGCAGTATGCGTCCTAATCACTCAAACACCCATAGTCACTGTCAGTCGCTGTTTTGACAAACTGCATGTTTCTAATATAACGCCTTAAACAATATTGCAATATATTCGTTCAATTAATTGCCAACGCCGTCAAGGCACTAAAATATCGTTCACGAAAACCACACAATATCTTTTGTGCAAAAACCGAATATAATTGCCATACCCGTAGCTGAAGACAAAAAATAATACGGCTTATTTTTTTGAATACATTTATATAAAACGCAGGTAGAATATTGTGGTATCATAATGCTGAAAGATCATTATATTTTCAAGTCGAACGAAATTAACGTTTTAGGTATGTTGTACATACCTGAGGAATATTGTGCATTTAGGACCGCCATTTGAATTGTAAAGCTAATTGTTTGTATATAGATTGTGATTTGACACAAGGCCGTTAAAGAAGTTATTCCTTTTAGGCTGAAACAACTCTACAGAACAAACTTAGATGCGTCAATGATTCTGGGGTTCCAATTTTAATACTTTAGCGACACTGACCTCTAGAGCAAGTTACTGCACAAAATTAGGTTCATCGTACGATATCTCAGGTATTTACGATGCAGCTGTATCACATGTGTCGAAGCTACGTCGGCTTAACTGGTAGATGGCAAGCTCCAGGGAACAATTTTGAGTCTGGGGAGCAACATGTGATAAAACGCTTCTGGAAGGGGCAAGGTAAAATAAAACACATTTGGGCCATAGGTATTCATATGGGTAAGGCGGTTACGCCTACGGGTCGGACACGTTTCCCACCTATTTACTCTCACTACCGCCACCCGCGTGCTGACACCGCGTGGAAGGAGTAGGTTAGATTGGTAAAAATTTGGGAAAATCTGGCGTCCCACACCTTGATTTCTGGAGGGGGAACAGCTGCCCCTGTCCCCATGTTTCCTGGTGCCGAGTATATGATTGGAAAAACGGGAAGAGGAGGTAGCCGGAGGGCTAAAGTTGAAATTTTTAGAGGCTCACTATTTTTACTGCTATAATTTGCTAAAATTGTTAAATTATACCAAAATTTTGCTGATTCTGCCAAAATTTTGTTCACATTTATCTAAAATGATTAAAATTTATGGCGCACCTTACAAACGCTCTCTGTGGCTAGGGGGAGGTAAATATGGCCTAGTATAGTCCGACCATTACCTATAAGCTATACATATTCAAGGTCCGAGGTGCCAGGTTGGTATTCGGGGCTTGGGGGTCAGCGACCCCATACAGAGTTGAGGGTGCGGCGCATGCGGCCCCACCAAGGATCAGACCTTTATTAGGGGTAGGGGTGCGACGCCTCGTGGGGTAACCCGTTAAACCCCTATGAGCATGTATCCTATTAGTTGTATATATAAATAAGATATTATTGACGCATTCGGGAAATCATCATTACAGGGCGCTGCTGCAGTTTAATCGTGGAGATATCGTTACAGGAATGTTACAGCTCTCATTAGTTCGAAAACTAATTAATCAGCCGCAGATAACATAGTGAAAATACTACAAGTATCTTTTGCCCGTCGTCCTGGGAAAGAAGCCAGTGAGAAATTATACGCTTGAGTTATACTTAAGATGCGTTCAAGCGTCAAACTTTTTGCTAAAATTTTAAGCTCCAAATTTGATCAAATTTTGATCAAAATTTAACTAATATTTGATCAAGATTTGACTACGATTTGTAATAAAACAATGTGGCAAATCACCGTGCTCTATAATTTGAGTCGAATTTTGAGCTCGAAATTTATCAAGTCCTATTGCTTGTCTCTGATTGGCTGAAGCAATACGCTACAAAAGTCTGAACAGGGTTCACACGCTAAATTTCAACAAAAGGCAAAACTCTTTCAAATTTTGATCAAAATTTGGAGTCAAATTTTGAGCCAAATTTTTGACTTCTGAACCCGTGTTTTTAATCACAGGATTGGGTATTTAACAAGTCAAAAAAGCTGTTCACTGCCGGCTGGCTCAATGAGTTACCGCGCACTGTCTCAAAATAAGTGGTTCCAATAAACGTTAACTACAGAAGTCACATCGAACAAGAGTTCAATTTCTAGCCAAAGGAACCTAAACATTCAATCACGTAACTGTATTAAATGCTTTGTACGGCAAACTTGGCTATAAATCAAAACAATGCTGTCATAGCAACGGTGATTCTTCCGGTAGTAAACAAAAGAACCAAATCGGTGGCTTTTACAGCAACCGCAACGCAATCGTCCTTCAGTCAGCCTTGATATAAGCAGTATCAACAATCAACAAGTAAATGCAGCGTTGAAAAGTAAACCAAGTAAAAGACGACGGAAACGATAATATAGATGTGAAAAGCCGAACGCGCGACTAAGAGTCGAGTGTCGAACAGACAAGCACAAACTGGGTGCCGATCTATTTACTGTCCTACGAAAACTCACACCGATGCACGACTAGGCTAGACGATAATAGAAAAGTTGTGCGTCCTGGCAATACGGGTATGTATCGCAAATGCCAAATGTTAGTGAAATGCACGACTAGGAAAACGTGTGGACAAGCAATACGGGTATGTATCGCAAATGTCAAATGTTAATTAAATACAACACAATAAATCTCGCTCAATAATACAACGCTGTAGCCATTCGTATTCAGATCTTCATGGAACGTACGGTAAATTCCACGTTGCAGTACGAATACTTTAGGTCCGCTTCATTGTTGCTCAAATCTTTTCACCACGTCACAAAATTTTCTATAAATATTTGTTTTACCGCATTCTAATAAAACATTACTTATATGCAAACACGAATATTTATAGGAAACAAACCCATTCCCTGAATACAAGCAGGTCAGCGCAATAAGCACACCCAACTACAAAGTCCTCTAATAATCGACCGTTGCACATATTCAGTTAAGCAATACATATCTCGCTGAAAGCCCGGAGCTCACCACCGGTCCTGTAGCCCCAATATTCAGTTAAGCAATACATATCTCGCTGATAGCCCGGAGCACACCACCGATCCTGTAGCCCCAACATTCAGTTAAGCAATACATATGTCGTTGATAGCCCGGAGCTCACCACCGATCCTGTAGCCCCATTATTCTGTTAAGCAATTATACATATCTCGCTGATAACCCGGAGCTCACCACCGATCCTGTAGCCCCAATATTCAGTTAAGCAATACATATCTCGCCGATAGCCCGGAGCACACCACCGATCCTGTAGCCCCAATATTCAGTTAAGCAATACATATCTCGCTGATAGCATCGTAGTTCATTAAGCCATCTATAGCCGGAGCACATATCCTGTTGCCCCAATATTTCTGCTGATAGAGCTCACCACCCGTCTAAGCCCAATATCAGTATAAACAATACCATTAATATCTCGCTGATAACCCGGAGCACACCACCGGTCCTGCAGCCCCAATATTCAGTTAAGCAATACATATCTCGCTGATAGCCTGGAGCTCACCACCGACCCTGTAGCCGCAATATTCAGTTAAGCAATACATATCTCGCTCATAGTCCGGAGCACATCACCGATCCTGTAGCCCCAATGTTCAGTTAAGCAATACATATCTCGCTGATAGCACGAAGCGCACCACCGATCCTGTAGGCACAATATTCTGTTAGGCAATACATATCTCGCTGATAGCCCGGAGCACACCACCCGTCCTGTAGCCCCAATATTCAGTTAAACAATATATATCTCGCTGATAGCCCGGAGCTCACCACCAGTTCTGTAGCCTCAATATTCAGTTAAGCAATATATATCTCGCTGATAGCCCGGAGCTCATCACCGGTCCTGTAGACCCAATATTCAATTAAGCAATACATATCTCGCTGATAGCCCGGAACTTACCACCGATCCTGTAGCCCCAATATTCAGTTAAGCAATACATATCTCGCTGATAGCCCGAAGCTTACCACCGATCCTGTTGCCCCAATATTCAGTTAAGCAATACATATCTCGCTGATAACCCGGAGCACACCACCGGTCCTGCAGCCCCAATATTCAGTTAAGCAATACATATCTCGCTGATAGCCTGGAGCTCACCACCGACCCTGTAGCCGCAATATTCAGTTAAGCAATACATATCTCGCTCATAGTCCGGAGCACACCACCGATCCTGTAGCCCCAATATTCAGTTAAGCAATACATATCTCGCTGATAGCCCGGAGCACACCACCGATCCTGTAGCCCCAATATTCAGTTAAGCAATACATATCTCGCTGATAGCCCGGAGCACACCACCGATCCTGTAGCCCCAATATTCAGTTAAGCAATACATATCTCGCTGATAGCCCGGAGCTCACCACCGGTCCTGTAGACCCAATATTCAATACCTCATATCTCGTGATAGCCCTAGGCACACCGGGTCACCGATCCTGTAGCCCCAAAAATTTACTTAAACAATATTTATCTCGCTGATAGCCCGGAGCTCACCACCGGTTCTGTAGTAGTTCTCGGGTCTCTTGTTGCAAATTTAACGTGCGATACCCTGTTTGGATCTTCTGTAGATCGTGATGGCTTCAGCCTATCAGCAGATATATTCTATAGGACTTGATATATTTCGAGCTACAAGGGTGCGACTCGTAAATAGGTATCAGCAATGGTGATATTGCTTACACTGTTTTGGGTTACAAGCGCATCGTAGTGTCCGGCAAATCTCGAGCAGAATATGTATCTTAAATTTTGATCAAAATTTGATTAGAGGTGGGTGGGTGGTGAGCTACGGTAGTCATGAACACTTTTTTGGCTCAAATATGTTGGATGCGTGAACGCATCCGGGGGTATAACGGCGAGAGTGTATTACTTTTAGGCGTCTCTGGGGGCTTTTTTCCCAGTCTTGACTATTGCGGCAAAAGATAGGTGAGCTTGGCTATCCGTATTGTTCAGTTTTTGGTTATCCGGTCCCGGGACCCGTCCCTGATTAAATTCACGAGTTATGTATTGTTTAACTGAATGATTTTGGGCAAAAAAAAATCGAGATGTAAGATTCGATCTGTAACGATATCTCTACTATTAAGCTGAATCATGCGTCCTGTAATGAGTGGTTTGCTCCGAGTCCCCTCGGCGAGAAAATATGTATCTTATCTGAATATTGGGGCTCCGTGGTGAGGCTGCGGGTTAATTCCGCGAGATATGTATATAATTGCTTAATAGGATACATGGGGCTACATATGGGTTTACGGGTTACTCCACGAGGCGTACGCACCCAACGACCCCTATATTATTGCTCTGACTCCTTGTTGGGGCTGCAGGCGCTGCGCTCGGGCTCAAATCTGCAGCCGGTGTGTTGCTTACCTCCAATTCCCGGATACTAGGGACCGGTGGTGACCTCCGGGGCTTCCGGCGAGATATGTATTGCTTAACTGAATGTGTGCAACGGTGCGTATTTGAGGAGGACTTTGTAGGTTAGTTGGGTGTGCTTATTGCGCTGACCTGCTTGTATTCCACGAATAGGGGTTTTTCTTTCCCTTGTAAGTATTTCGTGTTTCGTGTAAGTAATGTTTTATTAGAATGCGGTAAAACAAATATTTATCAATAAATTTTGTGAAGTGGTGAAAATATTTGAGCAAGAGCGAATCAGCGGACCTAAAATATTCGGTACTGCAACTTGGAACACCGTACGTTCCCATGAAAAATATCACCAAATGGCTAAACGTTGTATTATTGAGCGAGATTTATTGTGTTGTATTTAATTAACATTTTTCATTTTGCGATTACGTACCCGTAATTGTTTGTCCACACGTTTTCCTAGTCGGTGCATTTCAGCTAACATTTGGCATTTGCCGATACGGTACTCGTATTGCCAGGACGCAGCAGGACTTTTACTATATATCGTCTAGCCTAGTCGTGCAGTCGGTGTGAGTTTTCGTAGGACGGTAAATAGATCGGCACCCACTTTTGTGCTTGTCTGTTCGACACTCGACTCTTAGTCGCGCGTTCGGCTTTTCACATCTCTATGTATCGTTTCCGTCGTCTTTTACTTGGTTTACTTTTGCAACGCTGCAGTTTACTTGTTGATTGTTGGATACTGCTTATATCAGAGGCTGACTGAAGGACGATTTGCGTTGCGTTTGCTGTAAAAGGCCACGCCCGATTTGGTTCTTTTGTTTACTACCGGAAGAATCACCGTTGCTATGACAGCATTGTTTTGATTTATAGCCAAGATTTTGCCGTACAAAGACATTTAATACAGTTCACGTGATTGAATGTTTAGGTTCCTTTTTGGCTCAGAAATTGAACTCCTTTGTTGCGAAATGTGAGCTTCTGTAGTTAACGTTTATTGGAACCACTTATTTTGAGACAGTGCGCGGTGACTCATTGAGCCAGCCGGCAGTGAACAGCTTTTTTGACTTGTTAAATACCCAGATCCTGTGATTAAAAACACGGGTTCAGAAGTTAAAAATTTCGGCTCAAAATTTGACTCCAAATTTTCGAATCAAAATTTGAAAGAGTTTTGCCTTTTGTTGAAATTTAGCGTGTGAACCCTGTTCGAGTATTTTGTGTAGCGTACTGTTTCAGCCAATCAGAGACAAGAGCAATAGGACTTGATAAATTTCGGAGCTCAAAATTCGGACTCAAATTATAGAGCACGGTGATTTGCCAGCATGTGTTTTTATTACAAATCGTCATCTCAAACTTCTTGATCAAATATTGAGTTAAATTTTGATCAAAATTTGCAATTGCAAATTCTTGGAGCTTAAAATTTTAACGAAAAGTTTGACGCTTGAACGCCATCTTAAGTATAACTCAGAGCGCATAATTTTCTCACTGGCTTCTTTCCCAGGACGACGGGCAAAGGATACTTTGTAGTTATTTTTCACTATGTTATCTGCCGGCTGATTAATTAGGTTTCGAACTAATGAGAGCTGTAACATTCCTGTAACGATATCTCCACCGGATTAAACTGCAGCAGCGCCCCTTGTAATGATGATTTCCCGAATGCGTCAATAATATC
>JASANE010012014.1:0-17627 GCA_030248225.1 Trileptium ribeirensis | reverse complement strand
ACCTAATTTAATCCTAATAAAATGAATAATTTGTTATTAAATTCTTAGTGTTAACGAAAAAATATCGCTTTTTATGTGGTGACATTTTAAAATCTTAGTTTGTGTATTTTTTGCAGTGTTCACCCGTATTATGTCACAGCTTAACTGAAAATATTAGACATATCTGTTTGTGCCATTCTTACAGATTTCAACTAAGTTATTTTGTGAAGGAGTAGAAAAGGTTTTTGAATGCAAAAAATCGAGTTTTCCGCAGTACCGTGAAAACCCTTGCTGATATTGTAGCTAAATTAACTTCATTTTGTGGAGCGAACGAGAAGCTTTCACATAAGGCTAGCCTGTCCAAGAACGAAATCCAACGTTGTTTTCAAATTCCCTTAATTCCAAAGTACACGAAAACGGCCATTAGCTATGAAATCAATGTAGCTATATAGATGACATTGCGCCCTTTTTATAGAAAAAATGTCGCTTTTTGTAGTGTGAATTACACATTGTTTTCGTGGCCATACCTTCTAGATTTGATCCTACGAACGTTTAAAGATGAGACCATGAAATCGGAAAATAGTCGTATATGCATAAACAAAATATATATAAATGATGCTTGGCTCATTTTATATACTGATACACTGTAAATACTAGAACGTGGCTATGTATGTCCCTGTATGTCTGCTGCTCCGTTAAGTCATATAAATCATTAGTAAGTTTCGACGAAATATAAGCCTCAGCGGCTTAATCAAATACAAAAGTAGAGTGGACAGATATTTGTAATAGATATATACTTACACATTGATATTTGGATTTAGTGTTTTTGGATTTGTGTGTGAAGTGTGGCCGAAACCTTATTTTCGGGCCTATAGAACTGTAACATGGTCATTTAGGTGGTCACTATATGTTATACTAAACCAAAGCAAGCCATTTACTAGCATATAATCTATAGAATGTGCGCATATATTTAGCTATCACAGACTAAGGATGAGTGATAAAGTTTACAGAGAAAAATAACGGCATGCCGTATTTTTACATCTTCGTTTTGTCCTTTAAGAGTTTCGCAAGACCACTTTCGCCTCCATTTTCTAACTTATAAATTAACAAACAATATTAAATTGCATAGAGTTCTGAGAAAATTAACAAACACGCTAAAATATGCATTATAAAGTATATTTACAGCTTACTGATGATATGGTGAAATAGACTTTGATCCTTAAAAAATAAAATCATGACAAGACATCTAATATCCAATAAATTGGGTCAAGTAATTACTACTAAAATTGATTATTAATATATGCAATAATTTAATATATAATTGTCTTACCAAGTAAAGTTTCGATATTGGATTATGAAAAAGGTCTTTGTACGGCGTTGTTTTACCGTCGCCAGATCGAGCAACGACATTTGAATACATATTTGATTCATATGTTCGATTTTTGCCATCAGCCACTCTAGTATTTCCAAACATTGAGCTCACGGCGTTAATGATTAGAAAGCTTGTGATATCCACTTTCGCATTGCAAACCACCGAATAATTACGAACGTGTTTATAAAATTCATTGGCGTTATCTTTCCAAATATAATACCAGTCAATGTGATGACGCGTAGGGGCCGTGGAGATAATATTAGTTGTTTCTTTATCTATTTTGTTCATGGTAGTCCTAAGAGTTAAAATACTGCAATACGCAACTGTAAAGTTAGTGACACAAGTAATATTGACACAAACACGTTTGATAACAGCATTAACGTTGCCTAACGTACTAATTTGTATAAAGGTGCTTGATGCGGTAGCTCAAATATTAATGCTGCAACTGAGTCACTCTTTCCTTTCGGAATGATTGCATACAATTTTTTGAGGTGTATACAAAGAAAGTAGCTTTGGAAATTTTTCTATATTACACAATTCGTGTGGTCAAAAACGTTTGTTGACACAATCGTTTACCTAGAAAGGCTTCATGTTTTCAAAATTTGAGACTATTGGTTCTCAAAAGTTTAATACGTTCAATATATATGAAAATCTTACATGGCGGCAGGGGGGTAGGGGGTAACCCCCCTGAGGTTTAGAGCCTCCCCCTCCCCGAAGCCGAAAAGCCAGGGGGGTTACCCCCCTGGGTTGGGGATGCGCAGCTGCCCCCACCGTAGGGGGGCTTGGCAGCTCCTCGAAGAGTGTCGAAGTAGGACCTTAGTGCAAAACCTTGCGCAAATTGCGCCTGCTTGTTGCTAAAGGTGCATGGGCGGCCGTAAATTTACGGAAAGCTTTTTTGTTCACGACGTCATTCCCTGAAGTAAAAGTTAATCGAGTTATACTTATTTATATACTAACACTAACGAGATATTTAGACATTGAATGTCTGCTATGATCCACGGTGTCCATCCAAAATAATGCCGTGTCTGCTTCGAATATGAAGAATCTTCTTAAAAGCAAATGTGTATGGTTTTGTTTGGCGTAAATTTGTTGTAAACAGAAACTGCCAGCTGCCGGTAAACAGAAACTTTTCTTTTTACACAATTCTCAGAATTATACATGCTCAGAATGCAATCTACACTTCTCAGAATCGGAAACCCCGAAGGGGGGCGGGGGGTGCGGACCCCATAACCCCCCGCTTCGACCGTTTTGAGGCCGGACCCTAGTGCAGAAACTGAACTCATAGGCGAAAAATATGGCTGCTAGGACCAAAAAAACGGTCCTCACGACCAATCGCCCCTAGGAAAATTTGGCCGGCCAGGAGGGGTTACCCCCTGGGATGGCCGCGACCCCCCCCCCGTGTGGGGCCTCTACCCCCTGGCATGATCGACCGCGGCCATGTATAATGAAAATATATACATGCTTCAGTTGAAAACTTTCACAATTAAGAGTTAAAAACAATTCCCTTTATAAGATGAGTTTCTATTTCACTGCATTAACGGAGCTAATAAACGCAGCACATGATGATTTGTCAAACATTGCTGAATAAATATTCTGCTAGGATCGCGACGCATTATTTCAACGCTTAAGCTGAAATGTGCTTTACGATCGGATATGCTTTGAACTACAGAAAAATATTCCGTGGTTAATTATTTATAACCCGGTAGATACTTGCTCATCTTCCACTAAATATTTGACCTTGCCAAGAGCGGTATTATCTCTAAAACTGTATTGCTTTTTACTAGCATAAATAAGCTAAAAATTAGTTTACCATGCGTTATATCGGTTAGGCCATATTTTCATAAAAAAATAATTTTAAATAAACAAAATCAAAATTTCGTTGTTAACATTTCAAAACGTTATTTTAGACTTTTTAACATTATTTTGACACCCGATAATACAGATAAGTGGCAAAAAATGTGAATTATGCTCAATTTTGATACGGGAATTAGTCACGACTGTCTCACTATAAACAAAGATTGGCATTGGTTTTCGATCTATTCCAATAACTAACCAAAACATTAAAAGACAATTTCAAGCACGTTGATATGCTACGATGTCTTTAATGAGGAGGACCATACTGTGCCGTTAGCACAACTGTAGTTTCGACGATATGAAAATTCATCCAGTATTATTGGTAGTCTGTTTTGGTAAATACCATGCATCGCAGTTATACGTTTGCGCAACAATCCCCATAAACCTTCTACGGTTTTGGTGTGGTTCCATCGTCTGATTTAAACGTTTTCGAATGACATACTGATGAGTGTTTATATGAAAGATCATCTTCAAAATTTCTGTATGTGGCGTAATCGTCATGGTGAATTATGCAAGATGTAGATATATGTTTCGAGATTAATGGAAGTAAAGTATCTTTCGTTTTGTTTGGCACAACATACAAGACGCATTTATTGCTACCACACTTATCAATAATTCCAAAGACAATTCCTGTTTTTTTGCAAGTACCGCGATGTCCTTTTGCTTTTTCCCGCAGTCATTTCGTCAATTTCTACTACTGTTGTAGGCACAGTTCCGGGTTATGTCGACTCGTTTTCTAAGTTTGCAACATTTTGGCATAACATAAGTGGATTTGTAAACTGATAAGTTCTGCTCTAATTTTCCATGAGCACACAGCTCGAAACTTGTCAAACCACGTCATTATACATTTTCTACTCAATAAAGGTTCACCTGATTGAGAACACATTAAATTATTGATAACATTGTACATCTGTATATCACCGGAAAAGAAGTATAAAAGCATTACAGTGTAGCGAAGCTCAATATGCGTTCTTTGAAACATAGTATTTGTTAATATGGACTGTTTTGTCTCACAGTTTGTACAGCGCCGTTTGTAAATGTCATTCTTAACACGAGCTATATGAGCCTGACATCTTGGACATAATAACTCGCAGTTCAATATTCTTTTTTGTTGCAACCACTGCAAAGACAGGTCATTGGTTGAAACTGCTGATGCAAAGTAAAATATCCCAGGAAATGGTTCATCTTTATTATTATCAGTATTCATGCTAATTTTGAATAGTTAAAATCAATCAGTTCAGAAGCATATTAAATGAACGGCTTGAGATGAAGCAATTACTAATATATATAAATTTTACATATGGATTAGCTAGTTATCGTATAAAATAATTGCGACAGTAAATCGATTTCGTTAGGTTATCCTATAATTGATAAATATTATCCGGTTACGCAAAGGATAACAGGCCTAGTTCGAAGCTGCTTTTGCTGATCACTGCCACTGTGTCTGTTTATCCTACATTAACGCAACAAGCATAGTTTTAAAAATTGGAACAGTTCCATCAAAATATAACGGAGAATTTTGTTGGCAACATGTAATGTTCCACTACGTTTAGTACTAACATCGGTTTTTTCAAGAAAAACTCTAAAAATTTAACTTTTTAATGCATTACCTGATTTGTATTTCGTAAAATGTTGCCACTCAGTACGTTATTGAGGAGCTGTTTATTGGCACAGTAAGCAACATTGCAAGACTTTGGTACGCTAGCGACGAAGCAACTTAGGGGCTCATAGTCGGTTTTTTGAGCACCATCGTAAGGTCAACGAAGAAGCTCGACACATGACCAATTCGCTTAGCGCATCGCTTCGCAGTATACTCTGCTACAATATGGGACTCTATGTACGAAATGGCTAAGAATGTCGTGCTATCATGCTAAAAATAAAGTTTTGGTATAGCGAAATAACCTCGTAATATAGTAACGTTTGTTTGCATGAAATTTCAGGTTTCATTCATGGTTTTATGTACTGCCTATTTTTGCAGCTTATAATATATACAATTGTAAACAAACGGTATTCACTCTTATATGGGCTGCAAATTTTATAAAAACGATACAGCTCACGATTGTGTGTTATTGAAGCTATGTTTAACTTATAACCCATATAATATATCAAGTGTTAATCAAAGTTTAGAGTCTCGTTCGATTAACCATTTTGTTCTGAATAGAGCGCATTGTGAAATGATCTTGTAAATATACACAATGCTTGATGGCCAGCACGCGACGCGTAACCTAGCACATGAATACAAACTATAATTCTGGAAACCAAGTTCACCGACCGTAAAACCCTTAAATTCCTTTCAAAAAAGAAGTGTTCAGCAAAGTTATAGATTTCGAGGATTGTAGGCAGCGTACTAAAAACATATATATGACCTTCCTTGATGCCTAGCAAGCAATACAAAAACCTATTACCGAAGATAGACTATATTCTGGAAATCGCATTCAGCGACCCTAACCCCATTGAGAGCAACTGAAAAACGCATGGATTATTCGTAGTGATTGTACATAAACAAAACGACGTATTCAACGTGCCGAAAAATATAATATACAACATGCTTGATGACCTGCGCGCGAGACATAATCTAACAAATGAAGACAGACTACAATTATGGGAATTAAGTTCATCGACCGTAAAACCTTTAAAACCCTTTCAAAAAGGAATTGTTCTGCAAAGTTGGAGATTTCGATGACTGTAGTCAGCGTACTAAAACATATATATGGAAGAGACCATTATTTATGCCTAGCACGCAATATAAAACCCAATAACCGAACACAGACTATATTCTAGAAATAGTGTTCAGCAACCCTAAACCCATTGAACACCACTGGAAAAAGGCATGAACTACTCGTGGTCATTGTAGATAATCAAATCGGCGTATTGAACGTGCCTAACAATATAATATACGCAATGTTTGATGGCCTGAATGCGACACAGAATCTAACAAATGAAGACAGACTACAATCCTGGAAATCAAGTTCGCCGACCGTAAATACGTTGAAACCTTTTCACAAGATATAATATGGTTCAGTCGGACTGTAGATAACACAACCATATATAGTAGATTTATAACGTGTAACACTCGCTTGAATTCAAAAACAAATTAAAAACATGCGGAAATTTGAAAAATTGATTTCTAGAAAAACATAATGGTACCATATTCAGGCCCACGCGGCCCAGGGAGATGTCCCAAAGAAGGGATTGTGCAGCAAAGTTGGAAATTTCGATGATTGTAGTCAACATGCTAAAACATATATATGGACCATTCTTGATGCTTAGCACACAATACATTACTCTATGACCAAAGACAGACTATATTGTGGAAATAGAGTTTAGCGACCCTAAACCCGTTGAAGACCCCTGGAAAAGGCATGAACTATTCGTGGTGATTGTAGATAATCCAATCGGCGTATTCAACGTGCCTAACAATATAATGTACACCATGCTTGATGGCCTCAAGACGACACATAATTTAACAAATTAAGATAGACTACAATTCAGGAAATCAAGTTCGCCGACCGTAAATCCGTTGAAACTCTTTGGCAAGATATAATATAGTTCAGTCGGACTCTAGATAACACAACCATATATAGCAGATTTATAACGTTTAACGCTCGCTTGAATTATCAAACACATTAAAGCAATCACAAAATTTACAAAATAGATTTCTAGAAAAAGATCACCGTAGGTCCAAGGCGATGTCCCACAAATGGGAATATTTGGCAAAATTGTAGATTTCGATGATTGTAGTCAACGCACTAAAACATATATTTGGGTCACTGTTGCTGTGCCTAACACGCAATACGTAACCTAATAACCGAAGATCGACTGTATTCTGGAAATATTGTTCAGCAACACCTAAACCCATTTAAACCTCTGGAAAAGACATGAACTATTCGTGGTGATTGTAGATAATCAAATCGACATATTCAACGTGCCGCAAAATATAATATACACCATGTTTGATGGCCTGCGCGCGAGACATAATGTAATAAATGAAGACAGACTACCATTTCTGGCAATAAAGTTCATCGACCGTAACAAGTTTAAAACCCTTTCAAAAAGGAATTGTTCAGCAAAGTTGGAGATTTCGATGACCGTAGTCAGCGTACTAAAACATATATGGACCATTCTTGATGCTTAGCACACAATAACCGCAGACAGACTATATTCATAGAAATAGTGTTCAGCACCTCTAAACCCATTGAAAACCACTGAAAAAGGCATGAGCTACTGGTGGTGATTGCAGATAATCAAATTGGCGTATTAAACGTGCCGAAAAATATAATATACACCATGCTTGATGGCCTACATGCGACACATAATCTAACAAGTGAAGACAGACTACAATTCTGGAAACAAAGTTTATCGACTAATAAATGAAGACATATGACAATTCTGGACATCACGTTCGCCGACCGTAAAACCATTAAAACCCTTTCAAACGATATAATATGTTCCAGTCGGATTCTAGATAACACAACCGTATATAGCATATTTATAACGTGTAACATGAATTATCAAACACATTAAAACCATGACTAAATTTAAATAATAGATCTCTAGAAAAAGATCACCGTACTATATCCAGACCCCCAGCGATCCAGGTAGATGTCCAGAAACAGTGTAGAGTTAGCTTGCGCCATTGCTTATTGTCAGTATCATGTGACTATCCACATAATGTATCACAAAAATTTACCATGCTTCACAGTGTGTAGAATCAGTTTCAGGGCAAACGGTTTGTAAGCTTAGCAATCAAAAAGCAGTCTCATTCCAAAAATTAACAGTATATATTAGTGAAAACGCAGCCTTCTCCAACAAAGAATTACCGAAAAGCCGCTTATTTGCAGCCTAAATTCGCTATTCTAGGTGGCGCTGTTTTTTGGCAAGCATAAAATATTAGTGCGTTACGTTTAAATATGGATAAGTCGTTATGAGGTATGGATTCTGTGCTAGAACTGTATATTTTTGTGTATTCTTAAAATTTCCACGCGAACCCTGTAATCCGGCTGAAATTTACAAATATGCCGCAATTTCCGAGTTGATAAAACTTAATTTTTTTAATTTGCAATGTTTCAACTTTAATGAAAAATTGTAATTTGCGTGCGGTTGCAGTTCTGTTTGTACAAATGCTATTCATTTAGGAAGGTATGTCCAAATTTTTTCGCGACGTTCTTCCGACATAACGGGTAATGATACCTTTCAATTGCTGGGAATAATACATCGCATGCGCCACAGACAGAGTGCGTCGCTGGTAATTTGCGAAAATATGGTAGTTTAGGGTGTGTGCGATATAGTTAACAAAATGTAGTAGCTAAGCATGTGTTGGACATGTTTAGATTTTGATTTGCGGTATCGGTGTCAGTCTGTCTGCCTGTACAATAGGGTCGTAAATACAGCGAGACCTAAGTTCCAAACAGTGGGGACATTACAACGTCAACGCCGCATAAACAGTCTGTTCGAAACACAAAAAACTGTCGTAGATGAGTCTGGTTAACTTTTGAGCTCGTACCCGGCCCAGAACGCAGGTATCTGTACCCGCGCTAACCCTATTTAATATTTGTCGACTCTGGGGCTGGTCGAATCACAATACGAAGGTTCTAGTGTTACACGGTGTCAATTACCTTGAACGTATTACGCGATGTTAGTTTAATTTGCGGATGGAGGTTTATTCAGGTACACCTTGCGGCTTTGAAATAAAGTTAAAAAAATGGCAGGTTGAGGCGTTATTATAAGGAGTTTAAGTTATATCCTAATTTACATACCTGTATTTACGTGTTTTATGTATATATGTACATATATATAATTTCTTTTGGCTTTTACGATTTATTTTATAAGCCTAATGTAACGCCTTGACTTACTGCCGGGTGGTTGGTGGGAAACATTTTATATATATTAATTGAAAGACCAACCAGTTCTGTCGGCGATCATAATTTGAGGAATCCCTATACTAGTTTCGTTTCACAAATGCCGTTTGAGTAATGAAATGGAAGTATTGTATTACCAAATTGTATGCCATCAACTTTCGTTACTTTACTATAAATCTGTACATAATTTATACACATTTTATTAAATACTAGTTCACTTTTGTTATAAAACGATTTGTGTAAATTTGTTTTTTGTCTTAGCGTACTAAGTGTTCTTAACAAAATGTTTTGTGTTAACATTAGTAGTACGGATAGTTATAATTCATCTAGAGGATACGGGCATTTTCGATACATCATTCAAAGAACCGAAGCATTAAAATGGTCTTTTTGATTTAAGACTTCGTGTAATTTGATAAAAGTCGATAATGATTAATGGTTTATAACTCCTAAAAGAGTTAAGTGCTATGCAGCGGTGATGCTAAAACAGCCTATTAAACAAAATGCGAAGGTTAAACCAATTTGCATCCTTAGTAATTAAAAGAGAAAATTGATGTAATGAAGGTATGGGTTTTAATGCTGATTGTACTGCTGTATTGTTCTCTCTATATACAAATTTTACAAGTTTTCAACACTTCGGTGCAGTTGAAGCGATCAATCATAACGTTGTGTCACGAAATATAAGGGTATAAGTATATTTCGTTGTAAATATATTATCTTATGCTGTAACGGTTACAACTATATGATCTTACACTTTAAAAGGGCTGAGTAAATTTGACTCACTAGAGCCAGTCCTCGTTTGACTAGGCAATTGAGTTAAATTAGGCTGTCTGAATTATGGTTTGTTCAGGCTGAGTCAAACTTTGATTCGCTCGCTAGTCAAACAATTTTTAGCTCAGTCTGAGTCAAGATTTGACTATTTTTTGCCACGCAAAACGACTACTCTACTGTGTCCAGAAACGCGGCGCCCTGTTCGAAAGGGGGGACCAAAATGGGGGCATAATGGATAATTGCTGACACCATAAGGAAAAATCCTGCATATGTTTATTAATTTTTACCGAAAAGTATAAGGGGGCGCCCCGCAGCCCTCTCCACTCCGTATTGGTACGCTCCTGATACTTATTAGTTTTTTCTGTAATAAATATATATAATATATAATATCTATAATATCCTGTATCTCTATAAATGGGGGGCCTCACTGAAAAGGTCCCCACCACTTCGATAATTGGGGATACTGGACCCCCGCGTGCTGCGCCGCTGACTGTGTCAAATTAGCTGTGGAGCAGTGTAACTTTCCGAACATGAAGCGGTCACCTGACGAACACAATTGTTTTTTTCTAATTCTTTCGTGATACTGTTTTACGCTTGTAGCTCCCACCGTTAGCTTCAGTATCGTTTTTAACGGATTATTTTGTACATTTATAACCATATGGCCATATTTCCACTACCAGCTGTTTTACTATAGATTGAAAGCACAAGGATTCAGTTCCGACCAATTCGGGTTCCGGTTTACTACCTTGGTACAGCAATTGGACCATTAATCATGGCAGTGCACTTTCTGTTGCGGTTTGAAAGCAATGGAAAAGGTTCTGCGCTTCGTAAATTTACAAGAATCAGAATCACGAACTTCTTGTTCTAGAAATTGCTTCTGTTGTTAGCTAGCTACAAATATTACGTTTTACATGGAGAGTTCTTTTTCGACGTTAACCCTGAGCTTCAAAATATTCACTGGGGTTTCCCCATAGTTTTAGATGGAAAGACTTGATTTTGGGTTCACAGTTTTACCTTTCTGATCGTGGTGGTCTGTTATTCTTAATGTCCGAGAAACTACTGTTGTGACGAGTCTTGTTCCGTTGGTTGAGAACCCAAAATTTTGTTCTTCATGTATATTCCAACAATGGGTTTATACTTGTTGCAATATATATATTATAATGTTTGACATAGAGAGTTCTCCTTCGACGTTAACACTGAGCTTGAAAATGTTCAATGGGGTTTCCCAGTAGTTTTAGATGAAAACTCTTGGTTTTGGGCACACAGTTTTATCTTTCTGATCGTTGCGGCCTGTCTTACTTAATGTCCGAGTAACTAATGCTGTGACGAGTCTTGTTCTGTTGGTTGAGAACCCAAAATTTTGTCCTTCGTATATATATATATTTCAACAATGGTTTTCTGCTTGTAGCAATATATATTATAACGTTTGGCATAAAAAAGAGTTCTACTTCAACGTTAACCCTGAGCTTGAAAATGTTCACTGGGGTTTCCCCGTAGTTTTAGAAGAAAAGACTTGGGCTTTGGATCACAGTTTTATCTTTCTGATGTTTGTGACCTGTCTTACTTAATGCCCGAGTAACTACTGCTGTGAGGAGTGTTGTTCTGTTGGTTGAGAACCCAAAATTTTCTCCTTCATATATATTTCAACGATGGTTTTATACTTGTAACAATATGTATTATAACGTTTGGCATAAAAAAGAGTTCTACTTCAACGTTAACCCTGAGCTTGAAAATGTTCACTGGGGTTTCCCCGTAGTTTTAGATGAAAAGACATGGTTTTGGATCACAGTTTTATCTTTCTGATGTTTGTGGCCTGTCTTACTTAATGTCCGAGAAACTACTGTTGTGACGAGTCTTGTTCTGTTGGTTGAGAACCCAAAATTTTGTCCTTCATATATATATTTCAACAATGGTTTTCTGCTCGTAGCAATATATATTATAACGTTTGGCATAAAAAAGAGTTCTACTTCAACGTTAACCCTGAGCTTGAAAATGTTCACTGGGGTTTCAACGTAGTTTTAGATGAAAAGTCTTGGTTTTGGGTACACAGTTTTATCTTTCTGATCGTTGTGGCCTATTTTACTTAATGTCCGAGTAACTACTGCTGTGACGAGTCTTGTTCTGTTGGTTGAGAACCCAAAATTTTATCCTTCATATATATTTCAACAATGGTTTTATACTTGCTGCAATATATATTTGTAGAATTGGCAACTTTATATGTGCTTTATTAACGTCGATTTTATGTTGTAGAAAAATTTGTTTGGTTTCCAACACAGATTATAAGCATTTAAGTTACAAAAAATGGATTCTTGCGGGCGAACATTGGGCTGTCAGCTGGACCATGAACAATTGTTGGTTTAAAATGGGACAAAAATTATTTTTAAGTAACCTTCTGTCTTATTTTGTTACAACAGCAAGTTAAGGGTTACTTAGCACATTCTCTATCAAACAGAATGCCATGTGTAACTTGCTATTTCCAAATTTTAATTATATATATTATTTATTCTCGGTATGCTTAGCGGATACCTCACCGATTGCGCACCGCTCGCCGTTTCAATAAAATTAGTTCAGTCAGTTTGGAATTTGTTGTGTGACAAATCTTTATTCGACTTTAAGAAAGAACGACAATCTGCATACATGCTCAATGTCCTCAGCCGGCAACGGCCAGGCGGAGGGATGTGGAGGGGCTTCCGTGCACTTGCTATATAGAAGGGGGTTATCGCTTAGCGCCGAAGGCGGTAGGGTGACCTGTCTGGGGGACGGGCGGGGACGGTTAGCCGGGCCTTCGCGAGGGGTCGGAGCCTCGAGGGTAACTCCTACCCTCCGATGAGCATGTATGTTCTAAATCAACTAAAATATACACTCCTATGGCGTTATGTATTAGTTTTCGCAATGACGTGGCGCTCGACTTATGACATCAACCATTTATGATGTATCATGAAGATCTTAATGCTTTTCTAAAAAACTGAAATTAACTATAATAGATACATTCATTCAAAATAGTTACTTAACCTTTAAGGTTTCTTCTAACTTATTTAGACAACAGAATCAATGATACTAAAAATAGCATTCGATGGATCAGAACATCCTTATTTTTATCCATCTAACTATCTGTTAAGCCATTCATATATTCATAATTATCCAGGCTTTACAGCGGAAATATTAAGAATTTTTATATTTTTCTCAACGAAGATATAGAACTGATATTGAATATAAATCAGTCACACTTTAAAGATCCGTACAAATTAATGAATGAAAATATCAATCTATTTAGCCCACTTACAACACTTGTTCCAGAGCGGATGTGTTGTTTTAACGACGTTCTCCCACCGGTATCCGTATTTCAGAAAGGTTATGCTACGGTTGTTCCGAATAAATGGTTTACAAATCAACCAAGAGACTCAGCTATATTGAGACCGTTCAGTGTATGTGTCTGGTTATTGGTCATAATTTGCGTTAGCTTTACTGTATGCATGTCAAATTTTCGAAAATTCAAAATTGAATTACAATCGTCATAATACGAAGACTACAGATCTATCTTGGACAGCCTGCTGCGTTGTGTATACGTTGAAAGCAGCTTTTGACTTTCATTTTTCTAAGCTGTCCATAATATTCAACCGAAAACTAGTCTATATTACCGTCACATGGACGGTATGTTCGCTATTTTTAACTCGAAATTACAGAGCTTTCCTTTCACGAACGTTTACAAAACCGGCTGGCTATTTTAGCGATAGCTACAATACCAGAGCGCGACTAGCGAATTCAATATCACATTTGGATCCTGGCGACAAAATTCAGCTATATGCCATATCGACCGATTGGAAATTATATATGTGGAATATTGAACCGCGTGAATTGAGAAATACATTGGAGCGATACTCAACGCCTATAGTCAGCTTAAATGGTTCAGCTGCAGACTTGTTAATGTCTTTGGACAGAAACGTTAACGCACTGATTTTGCCCGAGTTGGAAGTTAATTATACGCACTAGATACAAGCGATTGTTAGGACACATTCGCTAGTTTTAATGCAAGATTCCAATTTACGCATGATGTCGTTTATGTTTAAAAAGAGTGACAATTGCAGGATGAAAAGCTTAAACCATTTACAGGCAAGGCTTAAAGAAACTGGAGTATACAAACATTTGTCGATAAAGTATCGCCTTGAGCACGTTGGCGATACAAACTATTATCCTACTACAGTTAATATGAAACAACAAGTGTATACAGTTTGTCGCAACTTCGGTTTATCATGCGCTGTATGTTCATTTTGCATTTTGAGTGCTGAAATTGTAATTTTTAGAACAAGGTCCAATATTTAAAAATTCACATCGTCGTTGGTATCAATAAACTTTTTTGATGGTTGTTGTGTAAACATTAATACAATAAACGGAATGCTGAACGAAATGCCGTATATTCTTGTGTAAATGCCGCGATTAATAACATTAAACGTCACTTTTTCTGCATATAGTATAAACTAGTAACTCGCACAGCGAGGGAAACGGAGCTTGAATTGCAATACTCGAAAATGCACTAACTATTAGCTATTAACTCTTGCTAGAGGGGCACACAAAATTTTCTTTTAAATTGCCACGATAGCAATTATAGGCCGGCAATATTTATCAAAACCGAAGAATTCTCTATATCTTCTTCAAATGACCAAAAGAATGAAAACATTTGAAATTTATAAAATTTTAATTTGAAGAGTTATTTTTACGTAGTAGGGCCCATGAGATTTACCTTATTTAATGTATAGCTCGCAAATACAATTGCTTTACCCGTATTTAGCAACAAGGAAAACCTATAGACACATTCTAAAGACCTACAACAGTCATATGTATTTTAAAAGTGGCAAAATTTGACTAGTTTTAGTCCCAAAATTTACCAAATTCTCGGCATCGATGCCGTCCCGCAGGAGTAATAACCCACCAAACCTGAGGTTAAAACAATGAACTCAACGTTTTTAATGGGTTAAATAACCCTGTAATCCTGTATAAGTCACATATGTCCTCCCTACTTGAAACTAACTTTCTCTGTATAAATTTTGAAAATTTAACTTATATGGGGTATATTTTAAACTATGGCTCATAGCTCAAAAGTGGCTGCTCTGCCAACAAATGTAACAAAGTTGCAGCTTTAGATTAGAAGATTCTGGATGGCGGTCTCCATTTTCAATGCGATGCAGCCGGCAACAGTTATAAACTAAAATGTTGGGTGACCCCAAACTGTCAAAATCAAAAAGTCGTCAATTAGTGGCGGTTTTGTGAAAGTTAAGGCAGGAAATCATGAGAGTTGTGCAAATACTAAGTTAGGTGCACAACTACATTTCATTACGTATGGATTAAAAATTGTGAAAGTCCATCAACATGGTGAAGAGTTACGCGACGGACAGACGAAGAAAAAAAAGGATTCTTGTCCTAATGATGGGAATCTCTGTGAGGAATGTCTGTTTTAAATGTAGATAAATTATGGATTGTTTGATTTTTAACTGCAATGATTTTTGAGATAGTAATGTTAAAGTGCAAAATACGAAAGCTTTAAAATAAAGGACGATATGATGGACGACATAATAAACTAAATTCTGTTGAAATCGGTAATACCATACGTCTTTGTTTAAGCTCTTGATTGGGCGGGTAAATCGTACTAACCCAGCGTTGCCTATACGAATTCGGCGTTTCCTTCTCTCCTCAAGTGCTCGTAAACTACAGTACTGTTTATCTTAGAAGACCGTCGCCCTAGCTGCTTGATTGCTAGACTTGCTGGGTCAAGTGGTAATTGGGATCACACACGCAAAATCGGCCATAATACCTAGTTTACTGGCAATAAAGGCCGCTGATGCATCACTAACTAGAAATGTTCCTCAAATTTTCACAAATTCTACGGAAGTTGTCTTAATCATGGCTATCCTCATACACTTTGTATTTTATCCCAAACCATGGAAAAAGTTTAGGGTCCACTCTGTCTCCACTTAGTTAATAGACATCAAGATTGATTAAAAAGTACATTTTTGAAAATAAAATGACATAACGCTGTATGATTTGAGCGCTTTTTAAATAAGTAGGTATTTGTCAAGATAATGCAGCAAAAATCATTCAATGAAAAATTGAAACGGTAGTTTTGAAGCGAAATGTGTCAGCCGATGCATATTAACAAAACGGGCGGTTCGTTCCTATTGACAAAACGTAATAAAGAACATTTATAAAAGGTCAATTTCTGTAGGTATTTTCCACAGCGAGGAGATTAAAACCCCAAAACATATTGACCTAAGCATATTCAAACCCATTAACAATTGAAGTTAATTTACGCAAAACAGTTTGCTTCTTGAAGCTAAGGATGGCATCTTAATTTATAAGAGCTGGAAAGAACAACAACAAAATGTGGCACAAATGGTGAGATCTACTCGTTTTCTAAAAACTTGGCCATACTTGTCCGAGTATCACTTCCCTTGAGGAGATAGCGGGTGGCTCGGAAGGTGGGGAGGACGGGAGGAGGGTGACATAGTACGGAGGGGAATCAGCCGCCGGTCGGCTGGAGGAAGGTTATCAGGAAGGAATCAAATTTTCCAATTTTTTTTGGAACTTCAGAATTTTTCTAAGATTTTGCTAATTTTGCCAAATATTCCCGTGATATGTGCCAATTTTCCCTCCAATTTTTTGTGCCAATTCGCTCAGTTTTTTTACATATTTTTTATCATATTATAATGGAGAATTCGGGGGGCTATCCGAAGCCTCAGGGCGACCAGGTTACTTCCAAAGAGATGGCTCAATGCCCAGAAAGGGGTAATAACCTCAGCGGGGATTATATTCTTCCCACCGCCCACCCCACCCCGTATTACCAGCTTGATTGTAGAAACCGCAAAACACTGCAGCTTGTTGGAAGTTCAGTGCTAGGCAGTTTGGACAAAAATCGGCAACGCACATAATTCTGCTTATAATTTTGCTGTCCAAATAATTCTACAATTTCAAGATGCCTAAAAAGAGCTGCCACTTTAAATTAGCTGCGGTGGCTATTGTATAGCTAACTGTGCATGATCAAGAAAGTCTTACACAAGCCGCAAGCACATAAGCAATACCAAACAATCACAGACTAATGACCACTACACTATACAAAACATTAACGCATTCAACAAAAAAGTATTAATATCGGCACCATCAAAGGATCCATGACTGCAAAAACACGGAAGGATTAATGCCAACAATTATACCAATGAATTATTGCTTAAACCATCAAAGCACTTTGAATATTAATATATCAAAACGAAGGCTGTCAATACTGAAATGTTAAAGCACTAACATACTACTAAGGTTACCGATATAAATAAACTTTTGCAATATTTTTCAAACCAAAAAACTTTGAAAATTTTAGGATAGCAATGAAAAGACGCTTCCACTTTTACACCTGCCGCAATAGTCATCAATATTTTAAATTACCATTTAGTGAACCAATACTAATAAATATATAGGTTAGCATTAACTAAGTCTTAATTCTTTCCATGCAGCGCACAATTTTGCAATTCCAAATCGCCAATATAAATTCCCAGTTTTGCTGAAATTTGCATAAAAGCAACTGACCAACTCCGAAATGTCACATAAATTAAAACTTACGCAACTTTTAGGATTTGTTAAACCAACAAAAATTTAAAAACTTAAGAAAATAGGAATCTGAAATGTGTCGTCTCTTTCACACAAGACACACATATATAAAATGTAATTTTCCTGCTGAAAACGGGAAGTCCCTAAAGGTGACATGGGCCGGTGTTTTGATGTTTCCAAAAAGTCAGCGGTCGATACGTACTCTT
>JASANE010012012.1:0-55125 GCA_030248225.1 Trileptium ribeirensis | reverse complement strand
TGTAACAAACGTATGTGTAGTAAAGGGAGGTGAATAGGGACAGAGCGAAAGTGTTTATTCTTCGCTCTATGCGTAATGCTAGGGTGTATATTAGAAGGCATTTTTTGCTCTGGGTGTCCAATAAAACGACATATTGATCGATAAATAAACATTATTAGCTTCCTCAGTCTCTTTAAAGTTTCAGAACGGCAATAATGCCATGGCAATATATTAAGTTTAATGTAAAAGTTATTTTTAATGCATTTTAAGTCGACTATACCTTAATTTCTTCCTTCATATGTTTTACTATATATAAATTTTGAGACCAGGTTCCGGTTTAAATGGACGGTTCCGGTTGCTGGTTCCGGTTCCGGTAAATTTCGGTTCCGGTTATTCCCTGATACATATATAGCCCACATAGTAGTAATAGCAGTAATGTTGTTTTCAAGTAAACCGCATATTACCCCGCCAACTTGTATCCATCGTCATGATACCATAATTCAATTTAAAAAAAATAGGTTTAGTGCTAAATTCTATTAACAAAATAGAAACCGAGTAACATCATACTGTACACCATAGCGTACTATTAATTAGTAGTAGTATACTGCATAATAGTGTATTTATTAATTGATACTAAAGATGGATGTCGGGTTGAGGTGCGCGCCAGCGGGTCAAGTCAAACCGGGTTTGGCCACACGACAAGAAAATATGATACTTGTGTATCTAAACTAACCTACTTGTGTAACTAACCTGTGTCAGTTCACCGAAAACGTTTGGACCAACGTATCGGTGCACTTGTATAGTTATAATAAAAGACGGTCATTGTTTTTACACCTGTTCCACCATCCACCCGCATGCTGCACAAGTGGTACTCGCACTGACTGCATTCTGCCTGCAGTGCATATTAATACATCGCTCCTTCCTTTCTGCAAAAGAAACAGTGGTTTGCTTCTTTATATTCCATTTCAAGCTGAACTATGTTCCTGTCGACTACGCCGTGTGTTTGCGATTGCGTGGCAAATATATGCCACATCAGCAACTAGCGCCTCGAGTGAGAGGACATTTAGTGCAGCTGGTCAAATATTTGAAAACCGACGAACAAAGTTCTCGGGAGCGTCAACTGATGCAATAATGAGATGCAGATCTCAACTGAAACTGGATATCATATCGGCATCGTCAAGTTTGGCATTGTTATAATGAGGCGCCAATGAACTAGGGAGAGTGGTGGGCCTCGGTTCGCTATGTTGACGTTGTGAATTAATTTTACCATCATTATTAAGTCGAGCCCTTCTAATCCTCAGCACCGCAGATGTAAAGAAGGAGGATGGTGAGCTTTGGATCACTTATGTTGGTTTATTTAAACACAGCATTAACATTGTGATTCACCTTTGCTTTGCTAACAGCATTGTAGTTGTGATTTTGTAACATATAATTTTAACACTACGCTGCACGTTCACAAATTTGTTACCTGTTTGGCACTGAACATTGTGCATGTTTAAGAAAATTGAATTCGCACATAGTTGTTTATAACACACGAGTCAAAGTAGTAACTGTTATAGTTGATTTTGTATCTTTGCTTTGCAAACAGCGTTGTGATTGTAATTTTGCAAAATATAATTTTAACACCACGCTGCGTGCTCACAGATTTGGCACTAGTTTGACACTGACCATTGTGCATGTTTAAAATATTGAATTCACACATATTTGTTTACAAAACAAGTCGAAGTAGTAACTGTTATAGTTGATTTTGTACCTTTGCTTTGATAACAGCGTTGTGGTTGTGATTTTGCAAAATATAATTTTAACACTACGCTGCGTGTTCACAATTTTGGCACCTTTTGGCGCTGAACATTGTGCAGGTTTATAGAGATTGAATTCACACATAGTTGTTCATAAAACATGAGTCGAAGTAGTAATTGTTATAGTTGATTTTGTACCTTTGCTTTGCTAACAGCTTTGTGGTTGTGATGTTGCAAAATATAATTTTAACACTACGCTGCGTGTTCACAATTGTGGCACCTTTTGTGCTGAACATTGTGCAGGTTTATAGAGATTGAATTCGCGCATAGTTGTTTATTAAACATGAGTCGAAGTAGTAATTGTTATAGTTGATTTTGTACCTTTGCTTTGCTAACAGCGTTGTGGTTGTGATTTTGTAACATATAATTTAAACACTACGCTGCGTGTTCACAAATTTGGCACCTGCTTGGCACTGAACATTGTGCATGTTTAAGAAGATTGAATTCGCACATAGTTGTTTATAAAACACGAGTCAAAGTAGTAATTGTTGTAGTTGATTTTGTACCTTTGCTTTGGTAACAGCGTTGTGGTTGTGAGTTTATAACATATAATTTTAACACTACGCTGCGCGTTCACAAATTTGTTACCTGTTCGGCGATGAACATTGTGCATGTTTAAGAAGATTGAATTCGCACATAGTTGTTTATAACACACGTGTCAAAGTAGTAACTGTTATAGTTGATTTTGTACCTTTGCTTTGCAAACAGCGCTGTGATTGTGATTTTGCAAAATATAATTTTAACACTACGCTGCGTGTTCACAGATTTGGCACCTGTTTGGCACTGACCATTGTGCATGTTTAAAAAGATTGAATTCACACATATTTGTTTACAAAACATAAGTCGAAGTAGTAACTGTTATAATTGATTTTGTACCTTTGCTTTGATAACAGTGTTGTGGTTGTGATTTTGCAAAATATAATTTTAACACTACGCTGCGTGTTCACAATTTTGCACCTTTTGGCGCTGAACATTGTGCAGGTTTATAGAGATTGAATTCACACATAGTTGTTTATAAAACATGAGTCGAAGTAGTAATTGTTATAGTTGATTTTGTACCTTTGCTTTGCTAACAGCGTTGTGATTGTTATTTTTTAACATATAATTTTAACACTACACTGCGTGTTCACAAATTTTTGTCACTGAACATTGGGCATGTTTAAGTAGATTGACTTCGCACATAGTTGTTTATTAAACACTAGTCAAAGTAATAATTGTTGTAGTTGATTTTGTACCTTTGCTTTGCTAACAGCGTTGTGGTTGTGATTTTGCAATATATAATTTTAACACTACGCCAATCGGTGACAGCTGATATTGGTAAACATTATGAATTGAGTTTGTCGTGTGTCACACGCTTGGACGTGAGTTACACGCTACCGTTACGATGTTTCTTGAACGATTCACTGGGTCCTCGCGGCAACAGGAAAAATAGACAAACGTGCTGTACTGACAGGAATAATTTATTTGTTGCGATATATCCCAACGCTGACGTAGAGCACGACTTCAAAGATCTATATTTAGTACGAATTTTAGTGCAAAAATGAACTAGGCGAAGCTTTGAACAATTTTTGGCCATTCTCTGTGGTCCTAGAGACTAGAGATCCGACTTGCAATTCGCAGCGGATTTTATGTTTCTGGGTCATAAGCATCATTGTGAAGCAGGGAATTTTGCCTTTTATAGAAGATAAAAATAGAGATTAGGATTGAGCTCCTAGATAACCTAGTATTTTATAGCATACCGCTTGCAATCCAGCATCTCGCAATAGACTGCTGGTGCCGGCTTGAGTTTGTCAAACATAGCACGATAATATGTATAATTTGGGCGTTATAGTGAAATGTATTTCTGTGCCACTAAATCCGTTTGATGACGTTGATAAATTTCGCGAGCACTTGTTTGCGTTCGAATTCTAATTTTTGGCCAACCAATTTCCTTAATGCGATAAACGGTAAATACGTATACATTGGTGTAGACATTTGATTTGTGCAGGTTATAGTAATTGGTATTCCGTTATATGCATGGTGTTCCTTTATAAATTTGCTTCGTTGTATAAGTTAATTGTTTTAAAATATTTTCTGTTAAAAGAATAGTCAAGCAAGATTTTATTAAGACTGCGAAATGCATTCACTATCTGCTAACAAGGGATCATTACCAAAGTGCTATATTTACTGCAGTAAAATATATATATATTACCAGTATCAACTTACTGAAACTGATAATGCATCAAAATAGCAACATTTTTAGCTCTTATGCTTCTTATTTATCATCCATTGTTTTATTATGGCATCCAAAAATTGCGTTGAAGAAGACATGTTTGCCGTTTCACTAGTGATACAGATTTAATCCAGAATCGATGTGTTGCATATAGGTATGTGTAGTAACAGACTTGGTAACCTCAAGCATCATCTTTACCCCAGTCACTTCTCGAATTTCCAGTGGCATGAGCTGCCCGCCCCAATGAGAACTCGAACCTTGAGCATGTATAGTTATAAAATGTTTATTGCCTTCGAAAAACATTTGTTCGCGAAACGAGTGTTACACAATGCCCAAATTACAAAAATTCAAATATCTACGATGCAATACACACACTTTACTCACCGGATTTTTGTCTTTGTGTTATATATCATTTTTGGAATTTTATTGTCAAGATATATTTTATAATGTTCAAGTCTTGTCTGGTTCTAGGTTGTGTTCTATATATTGTGTTGTTTATCCTCGCTCGCATTTGTCCAATAAATTATTTCTTAACTTCTTACTTGGGCGGCATAGTTCTCCAGTTTACGAGGTATATGTCATAAGTGTTGAAGGTCCTTCGGTTTGGAGGGCTGGAGCCCACCCCGTGTTCGTCAATTCATTTTTGCCAGTTCTATCCCAATTTTTGCTTATTTTTCACCTTTGGGGGATGGGCGCGGTGGGTTAGGCCCTTTAGATGGGTAGCCCGCCTACCCATCGACACTTTGGTGACTATTGCGATCAGTTGTTAACCGGAATCATGTATGTTATTCGATCTGTGCTAATAGAAGGAACAGTATATAATACAAATATTAGTGTATGAAGTCTACGATAGCAAGTGTAATTGGGGATGTCGACAAATAGTTTGCCTATGGTGGCAGTTGCCATATAGTACTTCCTGTGGCGTCATGGCTCAAATTGTAGCTGACTGTGTGGCCTTTTCTGTTTTATGACAGAAGAAATATTCTTCTACAACAAATTCATAAATAGAAGCAAAGCGTGCGTATCGGATTCTGTTGTGAATCAGTTAAAGTTTTCAGTGTGCCAAGTCTGCATCCTTCTTTTCTTTAATTATTGAAACGACACTATAATAATGTTGCAGACGTGCAATGGAATTATATATAGGAAATTCCCACGCATTTTGGCATGTTCTGTGGTCACACTTAGGGTGCTCCGTATTTAGTATTTTGCAATTCCCGACCGTGTATGATTATTCATTGCCAATTATACCAATCTTGTTTTTATTGATAGCCGAGATACAGCTTAAGTGTTTCATCGCACAGAATAAATAGGATAGCGAAAAATGTGTGCTCTCCGAGTTGGGAGCCCTGTCATTTTTCGGTTCCTATGGTTCAAAACAGGTGCCATACGGTTAATTGCTTCTAGAAAAATTTTGGCTCGTCCTGATTGGAGCAGGCTACTTTTTCGTTTCATCTTGACCCCCAGTTTATACAAAATGTCCCCACCCCTCAGTTTATACTAATTATATCGACCAAAATGCAGATCTAAAAGCAATATGTGTATATTTACAAACTTTTTCAGATACTTCTTGGCGAACGGTATATTTGGTGGCAGAAAATACTCAAAATCCCGGGATCGCAGGCAGCACAACAATACGCAGAGCGTTGCGTCAATAACTTAGTCCATGCAGATATTAACTGTGTTTACAAGAATCAGTAATTAACATATAAATGTTTCAAGAACTCGAAGACGACATACCTACTTCCGAGTTTTGAAAAGCAATGATTTTCCTGCATTAATTGTGTATATATATGTATTTTGGAACCGGGATCCAAACTTTTCGCAAACTTTAATTTACAAAACGTTTTATTCCAGTACAAGTAATGCTGGTTGAAGCTTATATATGTAGTAAAAATGTAGAGAATTTAGCTAATCACTTATGAAATAAAAGATATGCAGTGAAGTTGTGTGAAATAAAAATTTACTTAGTCTACCAGCGTGAATAAGGTAATTTTGAAGACACAGTTACTATTGTGGTACCATTTGAGTCAGGTCAACGGAGGAGCGCCTCAGGTCCTTTAAGGCAAATATTTTTGGGTTAACATTTGTTTTTGACAAGGAATTTTGGGTTAACATTTGTTTTTGACAAGGAAATTTTTTTCTAAATGTATAGTTTGAGCCATATAGCCTGGAGCAGTAAATTCTAGGTCAGGATAAACTCTAAGGTCTCCGATTTCTAAATATTGTGAATCTGTATATTAATCTACGAGCTATGCGAATTCATGTGATACGAGTGCATAAGCATATGTAAAAGTTATCCGATATACTGATTGACCAGTCGACTCAGTTTGCAAATACCATTTAGAGGTGAGAATTTAGCCCGGCCTGGTGTTTGAAGAGGTTCGGCAAGCAGACATCTGATTACAAACGGTCTGAGCAGAGTCGGGCCGTTGATTTCCAAATGAGCCGGACTGGAGCAAAATGTTGCAGCTACGCCCAATGCCGACCTCGATTTCCTACGAGACACGGCGAGCCGAAAATTTTCGGGTCGTCCTCTTATGCTATTTCATTAGAAAATATGTAATATGACCTTTTTGACAAATTGAAAAAGCCGTCAGGTTGTGACATTGTTTTTACATTTTGTCAAGTTATGGTTTATAAGTTTGCGCTTTATTGCACAGCCCTACCGCGGTTATAGTTCAATATATCTGATCGCTGGATTCGCTAACCGATTAAAACGTGTGCGGCAAACGTCTAGGATTCATCCGATCACAATTAAGGCGAAAAAATATGAGTCAGTTCATATTAGTTTAAGCCCAAACAAAATTTTCCCCGAAATCTGTACAGCTAAAACACGATTTAAAGATTACATCTATTCAAGATCACAAATATCTTATATAGTATTTCATTGAGCTCAAGTGTTTTTACTTGTTTTGAACCAGGAAAAATTCACGATCCCTTCAATGTACTACTTTCAACGTTGCCTGTGTAAACTCTTCTGCATCAATTTCAAAACAACTATTTTAGGCCATAACCGACCAAACAGTTGCGCTTTGTCACTAATTCAGGTCTGAGTGCTATATAACTGTGAAATGATTCTCTTGCTATTAGGATAAATTTTTGGGGTAGGGTATAACTTGATATAGATTTATCACTATCTGTAAAACTTACCTGTTAGTTGTAGCCACATATATTTGGTGTAGACACCTCCTGTAACATTTTCTGTACATTTTATCTTGAACATATTTATGTATTCTCAGTCCATACAAGTCTGGCAAAGCGAAAACCATACATATATGCAAATAGCAATTGTCTCGTACTTCATTCAAATTACTTTACTTACATTACGTCGCAAAATAGGGATGCGATTATTTGGTTGCCTCGTAGAGTGCTATTAAACGCTTAAGTCAACAATTGATGCTACAATGTTTCTGGTAACACGCGCTCAGAAAATTTAATCATATTATGTAAACTGATTTACCTGATTTTGTTCGAAAAACTCTGATCACTTACCACTATTTCCCTTCGTAAAAGGTAGAACTTTTATGACGTATGTACGAATTTTTCTGAATGACACTTATACAATGTACATTTAAGCCAAAACTTCAATAGACATTAATTTGAATTGTTTTCACAAGCATGCAGCTTCTGGCATTGATTGATGTGATTTAACAGGAATTTTATATATCAAAAAATTGTATCCCTGAGTCTTTCATTTTATTTTAGGGCAGGAAAATTTCTTTACTAAATTGAGAAATGATGTGCTGATGGTATCAGTGCATATATATAACGCTAAATAATATACCATTGTGATTGGAGTTAGTTTGTACGAAGGTAATGCTTGTAGTTAAGGTACAGTGAAAACAGATTTATGTGAAATTTAAAGAAATTTTTAAAGAAATTTCTTTGAATTTCCACCACCAGATATTCTTTTAAAATCCAAAGAAACATTCCTTGAAATTCAAGGAATTATTTTTTAAATCCTTGAAATTCCAAAGATAATTCTTTGAAATTTTAAAAGATTATCTAGTGATGCAAAATTCAAAGGAATATCTTTGAAATTTCACAGAATGTATTTTGAGTGTAGGTGTCAAACCTAATATAAGATTTTAACGATCACATTGTTCCGTAATGAGATTATATTGTTCATTTGCAGGTCTGTGAAAAATGTCAGCCACAGCGTTATGTTATAGGTCTTAAGAACGTTAGTTTATCAAGTAGTTGTAATTTTCACACAATTTGAAACATTTGGTGATCTGTAGCCAAGACTATTATGCTATACCTGCAACCGTAAAGTCGATAACCATTACAATTCTAGTATATACTACAAAAACTGGCTATAAACGACATGATGTGAATTACCCTGAAAACATTTTGTGGCTTCGTTACCGAGACTATAATATACCTACAACTGTAAACTCGGTGACTTATACAACCGTAGTAGCACAGAAACCGAGGGTATCGACTAGATGATGTGGTTTCCCCACAGTTTATGGCCTTATAGCCAAGACTATACCTACAACCATAAAATCGGTGACTAATACAACTATAGTACTACATAAGCAGACGGTATCGACGACATGATATGAAATTCCCGAGAATATTTTGCGGCCCTGTAACCAAGAGTATATTATATCTATCTACAGCCATAAAGTCGTTGACTCATACAACTATGTTACTATAAAAACAGACGGGATCGTCATATAGAAATCCATTGCTTGATGTGAACTTTCCTGAAAGCATTTTGTTGCTTTGTAATGGAAACTATTTATAATACACTTTCAGCCATAAAGTAGGTGACTCATACAACTTTAGTGCTACAAAAACGGAAAGTATCGAGATCTACGACATGATGTGTATTTACCTGCAAGCATTCTGTGATCCTGTAAACAAAACTGTGCTATTCCTTCAACCATAAGGCCTGTGACTCATACAAGTGTAGTACTACATAAACACAGGTTATCGACGACACGATGTAGATTTTCCGGAAAAAGATTTTATGGCCCTGTGACCAAAACTATACTATACCTACAACCACAAAGTCGGTGTCTCATACAACTGTATCACTGCAAAAACTGAGGGTATCGATTTCGACGAGATGGTGTGGATTTGCCCGAAAACACTTGTGGCCCTATAACTATGACTATGCTATACCTACAACAAGACGGTCGGTGGCTCATAACTGAAGCACTACAAAAGCAGAGGTTATAGTCGTATTCATACAACTGTATCACTACAAAAACTGAGGGTATCGAGATCCCCAAGATGATGCGAATTTGCCCGAAAACATTCGTAGCTTTGCTATACTATATTTACATCCACAAACTCGTTGACTCACACAGCTGTAGTGCTACAAAAACAGAGGGTATCGATATCGATGACATAGTGTGAATTTACCTGAAAACATTTGTCACCATGTAGCCTAAACTATGCTGTACCTACAACCATAAATTCGATGACGCATACAACTGTAACACTATAAAAACCGACGGTATCGACGACATCATGATATGAATTTCTTTAAGATGAGGATATTTCTGATACTCTGCTTTGTACGATTAGACGGCGTATACATACACCGTCAACCCATCACCCTCATGGTGCATCGCATATTTAAGAAAAAAGTTGATTTTACATACATTTTCAATTATTTTAAAATATTTCAGTAAATATAAAGTTACGCCCGAAGCATTCATTCCTTTAACTGCGAAGTTTTGTGTAAAAGATTATGTATGTCCATGCATTCATGAAGACACATTGAGGCTGTCGGCTACACCCTATGCCAGAAGAACGTTAAAACTGTGCAACGTGCGTCATCTCTTTCCACCCCTAAACATGTGCGTTATACATTAAAACCTTAAAATTTTACAAATTTTTAGAGTTTAGCCTAAAATTTTAGTCGCGTATCCACTATTTAGTACTGTGCTTATGGTACTCATTGAGGCACCAATAATACATCAAATAGTGGTGGCATCAGGTGACTACAAATTACGCATTTGTTTTCTTTTAAAATTGGTAAGGGAATCCCACCTATCGTCAAGGTTCGACATCTCATGTTCACTCGACATGTATTTAGAGCTATTTTCATTTACTAAAAATCATTATACTGCTAAACATCGAAAACTATCTAATGACGAATTGCTGAACAACCACATCTTTACCGCTTCGGTAACTTCGTGTTCTGAAATAGTCTGGATTAATTTTACAAAATGAATAATATTTGAGTAGCGATTTGGGTCCGGATAGTGTGTAGCGCAGTAGCATTGTAGTAACGTTTTGTAAATATCACTAAATGCAGTCGGTTTTGTGAATATTCGACGCTGATCATTGTCAATTTCACCATTCGGCTCATCTAAAAGTATTTATATGTATATATACATATATTTTCTGACATATCCACGAAACAGTATCTAGGCATAGAAAAACTTAACATAATATTGATATATATTTTAGTACCAATTTTTGCTCAGTCAGATTCACCAACCATTAATTCGTCCACTGACGCTTTGTTAATTTGAAGTGTTTATCAGATGTGCTATTAATTGCTCGAAGCGAAGGTCTACATGCCTGTGACAGTCACCATAAAATGAATGGTTTATTCGATAAATGGTTTGAACGATAAACATTAAATGGTTTATTGGATTGTGACAACACCTTCAGAATTCCAGTTTCACAGCAGGTATTATATTTGCTAAAAATTGTTTCATCTGTGCATTTACTACTTAGATAGCTGCATTTAATAATGCTACAATGTTATAGGTCACATCTTATAAGTGACACTGCGCCTGTCAACACAATGGTTCAAGTTGGCATTTAGTATTTTAGGTTTTCAAATACATAATTTAGTATACTGATACGACAATAATAAGCGCCTACGTCGGCGATCTCCAAACTACCGTAAAAATTGTTGGACTAATGACTATTGAAAAAGCAGAAATAATAAAGAAAAGCTACAAGGAAGCACAGAAACAGAGTCTTCATTCCTAGCTATGTAATAATTGCTATTATACAAGCCGAAACAAGTACCTACTTCAGAAGTATGGCGCCTATTTATTTGTGTGAAAACTATATTAAAGTCCATAGGCAGTAACATGAGGTATCCCTCTAATCATCGGATCTCTTTAGGCCATATATAATTATGCCTTCATCCCAACGCGCTAAAAGTGCCCGGAAAATCTTAGAAATTTTAGCAATATTACAAAATCTGAAAGCAAACTTAGGGAAACTATAAGTGACGAAAAATTGGGAGCGTGGGACAATCTTTGGGGTACACTCCCCTCCCGAAGCCATCTCGCCGCTTGAGCCGACAGACCTTGGGCACTTATGATATTGCGAATTAAAACATTTGAGACATATGACAGAAAATATATCATCAAAGTTTTGGTGGTATATGGTTTTGGCTATGGTCTTCCGGTAAGCATTCCCAATTCTGGAAGTGAATTCCGGTGCTTAGTGGCCAAAAAAAGCAAAAATGATATATTAGTCATAGCGACTTTCTAGCTAAAGCAGTAAAAACGTGACCTAGAGGTAATTCCGCAGCTTTAAGCAGTAAAGAAATCCGTTAGAGTTAAATAGCCTACTTTCGCAGCTAAGCAATAAAGATATTGTAAGATGAACTTCATGCAAATCGAGCGACAGCCTTTGTCCATGCCGAATGATATCGTCTAGTCTGTTGCAACAGTTTTGGGATTCCTATAACAAAATTTAAATGACAAACACATTATGTTCGCGAAAAGTTATCGGTCAAAATATATCAGCCAAACAACACTAGAAATAAAGTGAATAACTCAATTAGTGACTCAACAATACAAAATGGGAAAAATGATATTTTACGATGATTTACAGTTGCGCCAACTCAAAGGTCTCAGAACATCTGATCGTAGAAGCAGAGGAACACCTATAATAGGTTTGAATCATTACACCTCACATTTTTAACCTGCTCAGTGGCGCTATACCGTCTTCAAATTCTTGAGTTCACAGAGTCAAATTATGGAGCCCATTATAAGCGGACTACAGCAATATAAAACTCGACGGTTCCGGTCTGCGAGGCTAAACCGTCCCGACGTCTCTGCATCTGTTGTTCATATTATCAAAAGATTTGGAAATCAGGAAATCTTTGCCTCTTAAACCAAAGCGTATCCAGCACAATTCTAAACAAACTTTTGCTCAATCCGCGGATCGATCTTGGGCCGCCGGTGTGCCAGTCTCGTAGGCTATCCACCAGGCTATCTAACAGCTGTTGCTCCGTTCCTTAAGGAACCTCGCAGAGCGAAAGAATAACAGCGCGCGTCCGAACGCTCGCCGAACGACAAACTCGGCAATCAAATCGCCACGCAATATGTACTGTGACAAATGTGTCACTACGAACGAAAGGGTTAAAAAAGAAAGCTCCATTTGACGGTGAATAAATCTACCACGCTCACTGCGAAAACGGGAGATTGACATTGAATTTAAAGGTCTAAATGAATCCAATAAACCACTGAAACACGGGTATGGTATTTGGCGTTACGACCAGTGTATCTATTTTTAACGTAAACACTTGTTTGCTGTTTGTTTGCACATTGAAGTAGAGTATCAATGCTGGTCTGTTCTGCCCAAGACACATCGATATGTATACTATATTTCGGCATGGTGAATTTTCAATATTCAAACCACTTTTAAGCTAAATAATTTTCTTCACTAATATGTCATTATGTAGCAGCGGGACATCATGTAGCTGTGTAAAATCCGGATTCTTTCAGTGCAACCAAATTTCATAAAAGAAGTTTTCCGAAAGTAGTTTTGAAAATTTAAAGCGTTACTGTGATATGCTAATTTGCACAGCATCACAAAATTACATTATATCAAAATCTTTCTAGATATTGCGTCATTTACGCTGATTCTGTTTTTGCAGTAACTCCGTTACTACGTCAGTGTCAGGGTGTTATTTTTGTTGTGTTTTATTGATAATTAATTCAATGGGATTTCTTTTTTAAATGCCAAACCAAGTAGGACCAACGGTTCAAACAAGTATATATTCATGAGTTGATATTCGACAAAAGTGTCAGTTTTTCTCTTAATATGTTGGATAATTGACTCGATTTTAGCGATGTTTTTTATTCCAAGTTTAAGGCAATGTTTGAAGTAAATTAGGCTAGTTAAGCCAAACAGCACTTTTCGCAGAATGTTCGGTAGGATTTCAGGTAAAACATAAAATGTATGATGCTAACTAATGCTTAGTCATACTTGACGATGCAAATTTTCATTAAGTATTATTTAAATTACTTTGTCAATTAAATTTGGAAATACATATGTACTTCCCAATTTGTGTCATATGCACAACAAGGTGCTTACGTTACATCTAAAATTATTCATAGTGTGGAAAAGACGCCTGCAGGCCGGCCTACCTTCGCCGGACCACCGACTTTCGGCCGGGTATGCCGGCAAGAATTTCGGCCGGGCGTTTTACTGGTTCGGCGGATATCCGGTGGCCGCAAAACTTGACGGCCAACGGAAAATCCAGAAAAAATTTTAAAAAATATCACATAAAAATTGTGTAAAATTAATTTTGAAAAGGTCCACCGGTTGTACTGTTGTATAATTAGCCGGAAAATTCTCTAGCCGGTTGTTTTTGCGGCCGGTTTGCTGTAAACCTTTTTACAAACTCGCTGTGAGTCGACCGAGCGGCCAACGAAAAATCCGGCCAGTGCATAACATAATTATTCATAACAAAGTTTTTTCATATATTAAGCAAATTCTAGGAACGTAATATATTATTTTTTCGTTTTTTCAAATCTGGTTTATACTAAAGCTCAGCTTTCACAACTGCTTGAAACTTGCCAAAAGACGTATTTCTGTATGCATTCCTTCAATATTCCGTATAAAACAATTTGCACACTTAAATAATAAAGTAATTTGTACAAGTGATAAAAAAACTATACGCACATGCTGATAGGGAACGGGCAGGGGTTACCACGTGATTTTTGGACAAAGAGCTTCCAACTATACTTCCCCGCCTGTCGGTTACGGCACCCCCCATGAAGCCCCATACGGGTCGAACCCATAGGTACTTTTCGTAGGGCCGACGGCGCGGTGTCGTCCCCACCTACTGCTCGGAGATTCCTTGAGGCTGGAAACCTCTCCCCGGGTACCCGGCTTCCCCTGGGACATTGGACGTTGCCCCATGTATGAAGAGTATATTAGTAGGGTATTAAAATATGGAACAGCTCGAACATTGATGCAATGTAGGCACACATGGGCGAGGTCCAAAGTCGTAGTGGGATACCGAGCACCTCATGGGCGCGGAGGGGGGTCATCCGGTCGACAGGAGGCGAGAAAGTCGTGAGAGGGGGATAAATTTTTGAAATTCGAGGAACTTAACATTTTTTTAATTTTGCCAATTTGCATTTGCCCCGGATGCCAACGTTTTCCCGGTTTTTTTCATTTTTCCCCGATTTATGATTTGCCTACAAGTTTCATTTTTCCCCCAATTTTTTCCGAAATTTAGCGCGGATGCGGATGCGAAGCCTCAGTTAAGGATCAGTATCCGGATTCCTGTCCGGAAATCGGCAAGGTCGCGAGGCGGAAGAGGGGGTGTCCGGCTCAAAAGCGGAATAATGCTGAGGGACATGAGCATGTATGGATATAGGCTTACGCATTGTACATCGAGGATGGCATGCCTGTATTGTACTTAGGCGCATCATAATCACCGCGGGGGTCCCGGGGATCCGGACACCTCTGTGTTCAGCTTGCTATCCATCTGAATTTCCACTCCCAGGTTTGTCAACCAGCTATCACGTTTTCAATGCAAATTTATACTGATACATCTTGAACCGACTGGGTCTCACACCAGACTTTTGTTTCATCTCGTGGTTGGATCAGTGATTGCACTTACTCTCACGTAATTAATTTAGAGTAAAATTTAGATAGTCACCTGGAAAATTTTCATTAGTCTGCATAACATTCCAGGGTAAATTAAAGCTCAACGAAATTTGATAAATTGATAGATGTCGACACACTTTTTGAAGCAAAGTTCCAAACCAGTAGTTTTCAGTACAAACCTTAGTATCGCTTGTTTTACATTATAACAACCGATAGGCTTCTTGAAAAAAAGGTCGGCTATAAAAACACTGTCTCATAACGCAAAGTATATAGAGTTGGCTGACAAATTTTTGCCCTGTCGCGAAACGAAATATACACTTTTGACAGGCTTATGGGTTTTAATTAACCTTACATGATCTCTTTGATGTTTTTCTTCCGATGTGCCACCTATTTCTAAGCGATTCGATAGTAACTGCTTCGTAAATCCAAAATGATTAGTACAATCGTTAACAGTTGGTGATCGGAGTTCGACAGCAGTTGCTAATTTATGCCACGATCGATACTTGTTGTTTTCGGCAATATGGGCCAACACAATTAGTTGATACCATTTTTGTAAAATTATTCGACGTGAAGTCGTCGGCTGCTCAAAGTGAAGCACCGGGCTTTGAATCGCATATTCCACCGCCTTTTGGAGCAACAACGGAATAATAGATGTAGTTGAATCAGGCGATACGGATGTCGACGTTTCACTCACGTCCACTGCGGTAATCGGAGACGATACTTCGGCAGATCGCAGATCTGGAAACACTTTTCACGTAAACGTTTTAGCTTTACACTCAAAAATACAATGACTGAGTTTGGTACTCCGTTCCTGGCTCAGAACAAAATGAAACAGATTTTGGCTCAGCTTGAGCTAAAAATTGTTTGACTGAGTGAGTGAGACGTACTGTAATTCGATTCGGTAATGAGCTTTGACTCAGTCTGAGTTTTAAGTTGCTAAGATTTTTTGCACTCATTTGCTGAGCCGGAAAATGACTGGCTCACTCAAAAATCATTGGAGCCATACTTTTGATAGTGTACGCAGTATAAAACAAATGAGCTTGGATATTATTGTATATTCAGTTTTGATACGTACGCTAAATAAATTTAAAATTAATTATAGCCTCCTGCGTTTTTATTTTCGAGGAGGGTTAATCGGTAGTGTGGCAGGAAAGTTAAAGTCCAGGTGTTAAGATTATTTCAAAATCACATAACAGCAGAGGAGCAGCTAATGAAATGCGTTTACATGAAACAAAATATATATTTCCATCGCAGATAAAAATATGTACATATATATACATATATATCTATACATATATATCTATATATACATATGTATATATACATATATACATATACATATATACTTATATATCCAAGTAAGTAAGTCCTAACCTAACAATGTTTGATAGGATAAAGGATTTATAAGACCCAACGGTAACGTATAAAAATATAGTTATATAAACAGTCTATATACTTTTTGAACATGAACCTGATATGTCGACGCGGGCAGCTGATTTGCAGCGAACGGTTTTCTTTACCAATTTTAGAACGCGTTGTTTTCGTGGTCCACGCTCCTCTTGAACAGCTGTAAAAACCATTTGTAATTTAAATAGCTAAATTAGACAGCCATCTTTAAAATATTGGAAGCTGTCTTCGGGATAGCTCTTTTGCCACACGTACCCTGCAGCGACATTGTTGACTTACAGGTTTCTGCTATAAATAGCTCAGTCTAATCGTTGTTGTGTTTTAGCCAGTTCAACCATTAATTATTGTAGTTAATTTAATATTAAATCAAAGCATTATGAGATAGGTTAACGTAACTTTGAGCAATAAATTTCCATAGCTTAATCATGCTCTTGATTTTGGAAGCCCCTTTTGGTTAAATTTTTGGCCCTTCACTTGCAATTATTGTAAAACTCTTTGCATTCAAGTATGTTAAACCCAAATATTCTTTAATTACAATATGAATAGCTGTTGCGTAAAGAGTATTAAGTTAGCTAATATAGATTGTCAGAGAACGCATGTCTTTTTACACGATAACTTTCGGCACTAACTTACCAAATTGGTTCATTTTGACTGCGAAACATTTTTGTAGTCTGCAATATGGACACCAGTTTCGACGTGCTCTGTCGATGAGACACGTGAAGTCACCAGCTAAAAATAACTAATGTTGCTTAATGATCTACATCTAGATTGCAATTTAGGATTCATCACTATCTCAGGCCATAACAAATTTTAACGGGAGTGGTAATGAACATAGCATTGATTACGGAAACGCGCACTTGATCAAACAAATTAATAAAGCCAGATTATTTGACCAGGGGCGCTAGAACGGTGGGTCCAGACGAATTCTAAGATATTTGGGGCTCCACCGGTATAACATGCAACCATAATTTTGGGGTTTGTCCTCTATATTTAAAAAATTTCCAACTCAACTGGCTAGGTGTGGCGTGACCTTTATTAACACCCTTTTGCGCAGTATGTAGACCTTTTAGAAAACGTGAAAAGTAGAATTTTATCGAAGATAAATTTGTCATGGCTGCTAAAATCTTTTGAGACCAAAAATTGGTCAAAATTTTCCATCGATCTTTGCCAATTTTTCCCTAATTTTCAACCAATTTTTTTCCAATTTCGCTCAATTTTTGCTAATTTTTCCTAATTTTTGCCTATTTTTGTCAAAATATCTCGCGGACTCTCGGCGCAGGGTTAGGGGGAGATGGGGCGTGCGAAGCCTCAGCGAATTCGGGCTTCCTCCCATGTCTGTGGAGATCGGCGACTCCCCGAGGAAGTCCGAGCCTCAGAGGGATAGTCCCCTTCTCCCTTGTGAGCATCTATGATCACCAATCCTACGTAGCATTAAGGACATCAAACATGGTTTAACCGTTACTCTGTGGTCATTTCTGTCCGGTATTAGAACAGTTTTGGTACTGCGACATATAGGCCACAAAGCAGCGCTTTTCAATATAGATAACCAATTATCAATATGAATGTGACTTGCATAACGACTTGAAGATTGATAAGCATACCCATAAATTCATTTAATGATTTAGGTATTCGTGTTCCGGTTTCGCTGTTGTCAAAAAATGTCAATTGTCTTTCGGATTAACACCTAATCCAATATTGTGTAAAATTACAGTTAGTTTAGCTCAATTGGCAATGTTCATTTGTATAGCATTAAGTTAGTCTCACTGGCTAATAATAATATGCTTGTAAACTAGGCATGGCTGACAATCATGCACAAAATGTACCGCACCTCATGTTTACTTGGGCCTACAAAATTATCATAGAGAACGCTATACAGTAAAAAATATTGTGGGTACTATGTGGAGGATATTTAGTGATATCGAACAGATTTTTGTTCGTTTTTGCTGGATGGAACAAACTTTTGCTTCCTTTAGCCATATATAAAAATGAAAGTCTTTCGCAAAAGACTGTTTGACTTCAAAATACTTTATATCTTCCTATAAGACATTGTAGTATACATAAAACTAATTTTATCTCTGCATTTACCATGTATATATAACTACAAATTTTAACTATTGCGGGTTATTTGCTATGCATAGCGGAATAATACAAATGTTTCCATTTATATTGTGTCATTTTAATGTTTGCTGAATAGGCTACTTGTATTTTCAAAAACTTTCAATTCTAATGACAGGGAAGCTAAAATATGTTTTTTCTTGACGGTGATAGTGATTTATTTCGCCGTACTTGTGTGACCATAATAATTATAACGAAATACATAAAGCAAAAATGAAAAAACATATTAAATTTGGGAAGACCTCAATAGCCCATTTTACGGGGATTAATGACCGCCTTTGGAAAAAGAACTCCATTCAAAGCCACATGAACAAGCTGAAACCAGTTAAATATTCTTTGCAGCAATTATATAATCAGGAAGAGAATTCCATACATGCAATATCTTTTGTAAAAAAATTTTTTTAAATCTTTAGTACGGGAGCGCTATTTGAAATTTTCAAATATATCCAGGTGTAAACTGAAAATTCTGTCAAAACATGAAGAAACTGGTGAGGTTGAGTTACAAGTTTAGTTACGTAAAATTTTATAAACCATTAATAGATATGTAATGACATTGTGCAATAATATCATAGTAAATTTTGAATATGAGTTGGCAAAATTATAGTGTAACGACATTGTTTAATAATTCTCAACTACCATCGAAATACGAAATTTTTGCATCAAATCCACAGTTTTGTGTAAAAGACAACACATTGTGCTATTTCGTAGCAAATGTATAGGCCGCTAGTTGTGGCTTTTACTTCCGTCGCTTACGTTCAATCTACGCCGACGCTCCAAACAAATTCTATTCGTTTTCAGTATTATATTTTGTGTGGTTAATATAGTGGCGCAATTACTACATAGCTAAGCTGTAAGGTGCCATATGATAGTTTTTGTTTTGTTTTTCAGATATGAAACTTTGGTTTTTACAGGAGTTGGGCTTTCGCCATCCGAGACGCTTAGTATGTTAATATTTATAACCTGTAAGTGCCATCACTGAAACGCATCCAGGTACTGCGTTCTTGGTAAGAAACCGCTCTTGTTGTTACATGTACGAAGTAATATCACAACTAGGTTCAATTATAGCACGTGCGTTCAGACAACAGAACCTTAGGTAACTTTCTTTCATAGCCTGATAAACCAATAATTTCAGGTTTCTTGTGTCTTAACTTATAACAACCGTATGTATAGTGACTCAAGGCAAAGGAAAATGGTTAAAATTGTCTGTTCTGCGCTCTTTATGTGGCATAATCATTAACGGTGGCCCAATTTTTGCACTGATGCATAGCGGAAGGCATTTGAATTGTGGCTACGGACCGCAAAACCCGACATATTTCATTTCAATCGATAAATCATATAAAACGCATTTCTAACTTGCTCAACATTTTCAACGGTGAGAACGGTAATGCCAACACATTAAGTACAATATAAAGGTATTATTTAATACATTTTCAAGCCACAGACAGTATCTTTATTTCTTCATTTGTTTTATGTATAGGTTTTTACTACCAGTTTTCGCTTCCGGTTCCGTTTTAAAAATCCAGCACCGATGTCGTTAATAAATAAAGCTTAGACAAGTAGGTAGAATTGCGAAGCTGTTTATTTCTAACAATACGTCAGTTTAACCAATTACGCTCGCCACCGATTTAGTATTTTCCTGCATTTTTAAGAGTTAGGTATACATCAAATTATTGCCCAATGACAATGACCTGTTTCAAAAACTTTTAGTAAACAGGAAGTTGTGAGGCTAGGCTCAACCGATGTTAACAGAACTTATTCGCTATACCAAACTCGAGTAAAGTTGATATTTTGCTACATAGACTAGAGTAAATTTGATATTTTTCTATATAGACATGAGTACAGTTGATATTTTGCTACGTAGACTCGAGCAGAGTTTATATTTTGATATAGAGAATTCAAGTAAAGTTGATATTTTGCTATACAGAATTTGAATAAGGTTGGTATTTTACTAAACATAATTCCAGTAACGTTGATAGTTTGCTATACAGAACTAGAGTAAAGTTGATATTTTAACTCTTAAGGAGATCTATATATGCTAATAATATTGTTCTCGCCTCCGACTCCTACTGAACTAATTTAGTATTAGAATATTCAGTGTATAACTTATGATTATCAGACTCATGTATATTTCGTTAATATTTAAAATGAAATTGTAAAATAATACTCCATAGTTTATTGATCATGAACATGAAAGGATGTGCTTTGGTTTATGCAAGGGATCTGATTGCAACTTATTTTTTAAAACATCGGATTTCAAAGATTGAGGCCATCACATAGCATGCACTGCTTACTAACATTCGATTTACTTGTATTTAAAAATACCTAACATCTAGCTAAAATCTAGCATATAGATATATATATAACATCAAAACATGCTTCGTTAACATGATTTGATTTTACAAACTTACATATACATTTATATGAGATTTTCTTTCGAACACTTCGCTTGAAGAAACAGCTACAACCATCACAGCAATACACTCCATAGTGTCGACCGTAGCTTTTATCGCCACAAACTTGACATGGAACTGGAACAGGAAGTGTTCTACCTGAAACAAACAAGATTTATCGTGCAAAAAATTAGGATTCTATTGCTCGAAAGATTACAATATCATACTGCTCGTCAAAAACATATATTATCTTATTATGCACTTTATAATATGAATTTACATATTATTCCAAAAATAATGCCAAGACATTTGTCAAAAAATTATACTACACCGGTATTCTAAAGTTTGCACCCCCGGCGACGTTGTACAGATTATATCTTGTTTGTTCAATCCAGATTTCCATACTACGTATTCAGCCATTATTGTCGAAGGTCAGATTGCGTAGGCGGGAGATGATCTCGCCAGGGTAGGGGTGATATGCAAAGGGGTATTTTTTAATTTTCAGGAAGTCATTATATTACCAATTTCGCTAAATTTTTTTGCAATGTTTACGAATTTTATCAAATTTTTTATTTATATCAATTTTTCCACAATTCGCCACTTATTGTCATTCTTCTCTGAAAATTTTCTACTAGTCTTCGGCTAGCGGTGGCAGGAAGTGGTGTTGAGGGCTGTGTGGATCTCACAACGAGCAAATTTGACTTGAGGCGGGTCCGACTCGTCAATGGGTAACTATGAGCATGCATAACAATGGAGTAATGTGCGCGTACCCAAATTCTGTTCATACATCACAGAGTCAGTGTTCGTGTTCATAAAAATGATAATAGCGATAGCAGAAGTGCGAACGCGAATGTTTCGACGATGCTTTTCTTGATTTTAACAAAAGAACAACCACGGTGTACACACCTAAAATGGACTCGCGATTAAGTGGTTGTATATTAATAGATTTATCGAATTTTAATATGTTTGCTACCCATATTGACGTACTTGAGGCAATTTGTAATGTCGGTTGGACGCTATAATTCGATACAATATAGAATGTTGTACTCAAGGAGCGTAGTTATACAGGCTAACCTATTCAATAGCTGATACAATTTGGCTAAAACTTTAACGGTTCATAAACCATTACATCAGTTAGGATCAATGTTGCTTAATCGCTTAACCGTGATTGACCTTTTACAACACCAAAATATGCCAATAGTTTACTGATAAATATGTAAAACTTCCAAAGGAGTCGACAAATTTTGTTCAACGTTTTTGCATTGTATATAAACCTGCAAGCCTCATACACAAGTCTGTATACCTAAAATGTAATGCGGGTAACTTTTCACATTTCGCAATCGAAGCGTTCAAGCCATAATTTCGTTTAGCGGATTTGTAATATTTATTTGAAATCGGCTATGGCTACACTAGAGCTATTAATAATTATTTGTGACGTTTAAGCAGTTTAAAAATGAGACATGAGAATAATGCTTTGAAATGATTCGACATAGAAATCACAGTGCTGCTACAGTGTGGATGATTGACATTTATAGCTGGTTCAGATTTCGTGCAATCAGTTACTCAATCAAAATATTTTGATAACATCCCGACACTAGTTTTGATGCAGCCGTAATAGGTCTAATTTATTGGAAAATACTGAGCATTCCACTAGTGTTCTACATATTTAAGACAAAGTTGCATTTAATGAAAATTTGATGCTAAACAATTTAGTACATGTAAAGATTACTTGATCAATTCTAAGCTTTTACGAGCGACGAGCGAATTTTTGAAGATTTATTTGATCAATGTTTCTCAATAATTAGTTTCATGCATGTTACCTATTACAGATTTGACTCGTTTTATCCATGGTTATTACGAAAGGTAGATAAAAGCACTGCCGAGAGTTAACTTATCGATAAATACACATATAGTAAAACTTTTGTATGAAGTAATATATGGCTAACCTATGATAAATTTGACAAGTTTTGTCAATTATGAACTTTGATTAGAAACGCTGGTAAGGCACCTACTTGTTGAAAATTAAATGGTAAAATTTATACAAATAATTTATAGCTTACTCATCATAAATTTTAGTCGTTTTATGCATGGTTATTATAAGTATGGGATTAGAAACACTGATGGGGAAACAACGTATAGGAAGTTCGGCCCAAATCGATATATGTCAGAAACATATTGATATATGCAAATGACTTCGAATTTTTCTGAAGTAGCTATCGAAGATTTCACCCCAATTGCATTGAGACAAAAGACTAGTTTGTCAATTGTCATTTTCGTTATTGTTAAGTTGCGTTGTGTTTGTGGTATCAAGCAAAAAGTCGTCACGATTTACGTTCTCGAACAGTTTTGAATAATCTTTCAAGTTTCATATGGTCCTTCGGTTCAACATCGTGCTAGTGACATCGCAATCGTGCTGAACAGCTAGCATTCAAGCTGTTCTTTTTCTTTTCCACTGTTTCCTGGTTCCTTGGCCAGAAACCGTCAGCGTTTTATAGTTATACAGTCGGCGTTCTGATTGTATTTTTGCCGTGGTGGTTTAAACTTTGCTCAGAGAAGTCCTCTGGTTAACGCTAAAAAGTGAGTGAAGTTCAATTTACTGTGTTTTAATTTGTTTTTTTGTTACACTTTAATTTTATCTCAGACTGTACTCTTTGAAGAATGCCTGGTACAGATCATTTGTCCTCAGAGCATTCTTCTGAGGCAAAGCTGGTTTCAACGTGGAAGCGTCAACGTCAAATGACGCGCGTCAACGCTGCAGCAGAGCTTAGCAAGCTGCGTCAATTGCTGGAAACACATGCAGATGAAGCAGGTATGAGTGTTTCTAGCAACAAAATCACGGAATACAGAAATAAGCTGGGTAAGCTCGATGAACAACTTATTCCTTACGTTGAAGAGAAAAACCTCGATGCCTTCCTGGATCAATCGGACAAACTTGACCAAGACCTTGCTGAAGCATTGTTCAGCGCGGATTATCAAATCCAGAAACTTCAACAGGTCGGAACCAATGCCGCCGCATTCCAGTCGAGGTTGGCCGCCGCAGATAGCGTTGATGAAGTTTCAAAGTTGCCGAAGTTGCACGTCACGACTTTCGAAGGTGACACACTCAAATGGCGTGAGTTTTACGAAACGTTTAAAGTTGCTGTGCATGACAAGTCAAAGCTGTCGGCTGTAGAAAAGTTCCAGTATCTTAAATCTTTTTTGTGCGGGGAAGCACTGCGCATCGTCGAGGGATACCAACTGTCGGCTGATACTTATCAGACGGCTCTCGAAGCGCTGAAAGAACGTTACGACAACCCGGAATTTGCGATTTTTGCTCATCTAGATGCGATGATCTGCATGAAGGAATCAACAAAGGATCCGTCCGATTTGCAGCGAATGTTCGATGATTGCGAATCGCATATTCGTAATCTAATTGCTCTGGGGTTAGCGGAAGACACCTTTGGCCGTGTTTTCACCCCACTTATCCTATCAGTGGTTCCGCAGTTCATCCGAATAAAACTTCATCGTCGAAACGCAGATGCCCCGTGGAAGCTGAGCAATCTTCGTAAGTTTCTGAAGGAAGAAATCTCAGTTCGTTAATTCGGTGCACACACTATGGATGCTGCTACCTCGAATGGAGAGCAACGCAATAGCAATAGTGTGGAAGAAAACAAGTCTTCCAAGATTCAAGGACGGGCACACTCCGTACCATCGTTGGTAGCAGTTGGTGCAAAATCGAATTCAGGTCAAAGGCCGAAGTTTCCCTGCAGTTTTTGCGGCGTGCAAGGCCACTTTCCAAGTGATTGCACCGAATTTCCTACTGCTGAAAAACGACGAGCAGCTTTGAGAGACTGCTGTTACCTTTGTTTGCGAAAAGGTCACATGAAGAACAAATGCTTTTCAAAATCAACGAAGTGCGCACATTGCAATCGTGACCGCGCGCATCATCGCAGTCTTTGTCCACAAAAATTTCCTCCTTCAACAGAAACGTCCAAACAGGTGAACACACTCTTATCGAACACGAGCATCAAGAGCTCTCCGTCCAGAAACGTGGCGTTTTTACCGACTGCCATCGCACTCGTTGAAGGTTCGAAGAGTCGTATAAAAGTGCGTCTCATTTTGGATACTGCATCAACACGAAGTTTCGCTCGATTAGATGTAGTGAAGCAAGTTGGTGCTAATCATCGAGGCGACGAGCTGCTCGGTTTAGCTGGTGTTGAAGCCACAAGTCGCAAGGGCTCGTACGACCTAACTAACGTCAGCGCGGAAGACGAGTTGTTACCGTTGATCGTGAATTCTGTGAAGAATATTTCTTGTCCGATTAGGAAACATGCACTCTGCACATCGGATTACCCCGTTCTATCCAGTCTAGCGCTGTCCGACCCACCGAGCGACGCAGACTCCGAAGTTGTAGTTGACTTACTCGTTGGTTTGGACTACTATTATCGTGTGGTCTGCAACGAGCAAATTCGTCTTGGGTCAAGTCTCGTTGTGCTTGGCACCAAGGTTGGCTATGTTTTGTCCGGTAGCGCAGAGCGTTCTACTGTGCACACGTCCTGTCAAATTGGACATAGCGAATCCGTCCTGTTTATCTCGGAGCGTAGCTTTGATGGCAATCTCGATAGTGCTCTCGAGCGTCTGTGGAAACTAGAAGATGTCGGTTTGAAAGACGAGATGGTCTGCGATGACGACGCAAAAGCTGAACAAGCTTTCCTTGCCAGTATACAGTTCGACTCTGAATCGAAGCGTTATTCGGTTCGCTGGCCGTGGAGGACGGATCAACCGGAGCTGAGCAACAATTTTGGTCTGGCGTATGGTCGCTTGAAAAGTCTCTTGTCGCGTCACGATGAGAAGACGCTGGTTGTATACAACCAAACGATCCAAGACCAGCTGACAACAAAGGTCATTGAGCCCGTACCCAATAAACCAGATGGTCTTCTACATTACTTGCGGCATCATGCTATAATCCGACCGGACAAAGCAACAACAAAGTTGCGTATCGTTTATGATGCATCCTGCAAAATGAAAGCAGATGCGAAAAGCCTGAACGATTGCCTCTACAGAGGTCCTGCGCTGTTGGCTGATCTGTGCGGCTTGCTGATGCGATTTCGAATGCATCCCGTAGCAATCATAAGTGATGTCGAAAAAGCGTTTTTGCAGGTAATGCTGCACACCGTCGACAGAGATGTCACGCGTTTTTTGTGGGTGCGGGACCTGTCCAAGCCAGTCTCTCGCAACAATTTGGTTGCGTATCGTTTCACGCGAGTCCTGTTCGGTGTCAAATCAAGTCCTTATATGCTTGCCGGGACAATCAAGCATCATCTCGAGCGGCATAATTCGCTATTATCGAAGATAATTTTGGAAAATTGCTATGTCGATAACATCATTTTAGGCAGTTCGAACACTGAAGAAGCGTCACAATGCTATAACGATGCCAAGTCGTTGTTTTCTTCCGCAGGAATGAATCTACGGGAGTGGGTATCGAATGACAACGAATTTTTGTCGCAGATTCCGCTTCAGGACCGAGCCAAAGATGGACCGTGTTCGGTCTTAGGACTGAAGTGGAATGTACTATGCGATAGTTTGACTTGTGCCGCAACGTCACTCCGAATAGACAGCATCTGCACTACTAAGCGGCAGATGCTGCAAGCTGTCGCTAGCGTATTTGATCCGCTGGGACTGCTGTCACCTGTGACAATCACCGGAAAGGTAATATTGCAGAAACTTTGGTTAGAAAAGATTGACTGGGATTCAAGAGTTCCAGTTCCAGTGCAAAAGATTTGGAACACTTTTTTCAACAGCCTGGTCAGTCTACCTACCGTCACTATTCCACGTTGGATTGGGGCGAATCATTCATCTGCATCCGAGCTCCACTGTTTTTGCGACGCAGCGCAAGACGCGTACTGCGGAGTGGTTTACATACGCGACGAAGAGCATTCCGCTTCGTCTCATCTGATTTTTGCGAAGGCCAAAGTCAGTCCAGTGAACAAACAGAAGCTCACTATACCGAAGTTGGAGCTTGCTGCGCTAGCCCTAGGATGCAAATTGCTCGATTACGTCCAAAAGGAGATGAACTTGTGCGATTGCCGTCTTGTGGCATGGACGGACAGTCTTTGTGCTCTGCATTGGGTGACTAAAGACATCGGCAAGTCTTTGTTTGTGAAAAACAGAGTACAACAAATTCGAAACAATCCAGTCGTTCAATTACGATATGTCCCGACGGAAAACAATCCTGCTGATTTGCCGACACGTGGTATTACTACTGAAAAATTGAAATCATCTGCCATCTGGTGGAACGGCCCGTCGTGGCTAGCTGAGTCCTCTACGTCATGGCCTGCTACTCCAGATCCGTTAGCTGCTGCAGAAACGGAAACGGAAAGTGCAACAAACGTTCTTGTTGCAAGTGCGGCAATGCCTAAAGTTATCGAGGCATCGAACTACTCATCCTTGTGGAAGTTGCTCCGCGTAACCGCTTGGATATTTCGTTTTCGCTACAACTCGTCCAACCGTAATCATCGTGCTGGCGCGTTGCGTCCTCAAGAACTAAGCAAGTCACTGCTAGCGCTAATTCGTATGGAGCAGGCATGCATCAATGGGGATATCGACAAGAAGTCAGGCAAGTATGCTCAGTTAGGAGTTTTTACCGATCATGACGGACTCCTGCGATGTCAAGGACGAATTGACAATGCTGACTTGCCGTATAAGTCGCGCTTTCCTATTTTGCTCCAGAAACAAAACAGCTTAACCGACTTGATCGTCATGAACAAGTATGAAACACTTGCTCATGCTGGGACGCAGCACTGTCTCGCTGCTATTCGCGAAGAATATTGGATACTGCGTGGGAGGTCGGAAGTCCAGCGAATAATCCACCAATGCCGAAGTTGCAAGAAAATCAAGGGTGGTCCGTTTAAGACTCCTTTGCCTCCACCGTTACCATCCTTTTGAGTCGAAGAAAAACACTGCTTTGCTTCCGTAGGGTTGGATTATCTAGGCCCTTTGCGAATTCGTAGTAAGCAAGCCGTGCATAAAGTATGGATATGCTTGTTTACCTGTTGCAACTCTCGTGCTGTTCATCTGGAAGTCGTTGGTGACATGACAACGGAAGAATTCCTACTCGCTCTTCGACGCTTTGCAGCGATGTACGGTGCTCCACACATGATTTTTTGCGATAACGCAAAGCAATTTCATTCTGGTAAGCGTGTCACCGACCGAGTGTGGCACGATGCGCTCGCTAGCCTAGAAACCGAAGCATTCTTGAGCCACCGCGGGATCCAATGGAAGTTCATCGTTGAATTCGCCCCGTTGGTCGGAGGGTTCTACGAACGCCTCGTTGGACTCGTTAAGAGTGCTCTTCGATCCGTGGTACAGAACCAGTTGTTGTCGCTCGTTGAACTTCAAACGATCTGTCATGAAGTAGCGTTTATCGTCAATTCACGTCCCTTGACGTACTGCGACAACGAAATTGGTTCCTGTTCGATATGTCCAAATGATTTTGTGACAAGAAGCAAATCTCAGTTTCCTTCAGTACTTACGCCTGAGTTAGAAGGCGACGAAGACTTCAGGCCAGATATCGGACATTCCCTTCGTGTCAAATGGAAGAGGCTTGACAACAAGCTCACCGCTTTCTGGAATAGTTGGCGCCGAAACTACTTGGTTGCTCTTCGAGAACGATCGTGGCAACCGAAATCGCGTGGGGCTTCAGCTGATGTGCCATCGGTGGGTTCCATTGTGCTCATCAAAGGTGACAATTTGCCTCGATGCAACATTCCAATGGGTCGAATCACGGAGCTCCATGTTAGCTCTGACGGCGTAGTCCGCGCAGCACGTATAAAAACGTGCACTGGCAGCATTTTTCAGCGGCCTTTGAAGCTACTGTACCCTCTAGAAGTCTCCGAAGATGATTCTTCGTACGACGAGACCGAAAAACAGCCACCAGCGTCCGGTGATACTGATCGGGGGGGGACGTCCGAAACGCGGAGCCGCAGAAACTGCGCGCCAGCATTGGCAGGATAGGATGGGCGACGAGGAAGTGTCGTACCAAGTATTCTGTGGGCATAATTATTATCTACTATGAGCATTATCATAGTAATTTGTACGATCGTTTGCTCTTTTATTATTACTTTTATTTATAATCTAGTGTATTTTTATTATGCCGTAAAATGTGCAGCTGATCCATTCATAGTTTGAACAATAAGCATTTTTGTTGTTATATCTTATATATTACGAGATCGTGTTCGCATCGCAACTCAAATGTGCAAGCTGTAGGTTTCCTTTTTGCGTCCCTACAAATGTTTTTTAAATCGTTATAGATGCCCCAACGAGTCTACATTCCGGGTAATCATATCCTTTCGCGTTTGCACTGCTTCGACGAGCCGATGCGATTGTTAAACATCAACGTTTCATCGCTTGAAATGGACTTTCGGTTCCTAGTCTCATCTCAACAGTTGGCCCGTTCTGACACTCCCGATAACCTGTTGCTAGACATACAACTTCATCGCGATGCGGGGCAAATAAAGGGTTGGTTGAAGCGCAATGGGTTCAACATCAACGCCGACTGGTTGTGCGCTTCGTATAGAGTCTGGCTGGATATCATGGCCTATCAAATTGCGGAAGAAACGGCATTCTATCGACATCTCCGGGATCTTCTCAGTCAGTTCGACGATCCTCTCGCAGTAGAGTTTGTCGCCGTGGAAGCGAAGACCAGTCCTGAAGGTATGGTTTACACTGCTGGGGGAAAGAAATCACTATGCGAGCGTTTGCGCATAGACGGTGTTGAATTTCCAGGTATGAATCTTTGGGGGAAATTGCTTTCTCGGTGTGCCAAAGCATTGTTTGGCAACGAGCCGATTGAAGTATCTTTTGGCGTGGAGACACTGTTATCGTCGATACACGTCTTCCAATCCACGTTCAAAAAGTCGGTACTTCTTGTATCTGACAGTCAATTTGGTCAAATCAAGAGCATTGAACGGGGGGTTTATGTATTTCGCGTTCAGGTGCGACATTTAAAGATATAGTTAGGCGCGTATTGTCAAACAATGTAGGGTTTCAGGAGTATGCGGTGATTATTTTGTATGCAGGGGTTAATGACTGTCAACGGGCGCCGGTTGAGGAACGCGAGTGTATGTAGAAATTGAAAAATTTCTTGCAAAACACACAATTTCCGGATGGGCAACAGGTCCTGGTGTGTCCCGCGTTTTACACCGCTGAGGTCGAAGAGTCGTTATTGTATGACCGCCGGCTTATTCGATTTGTTGGTAACACTAATGCATCTATCGTTGACTGGGAGGCTGTTGGCAATCCGTTCATGGTATCAACTGAGCTGAACTATCGATTGTTTGAATCACGCCATAACTTTCATTTTAATCACGCTGGTATTCGCACAGCCTGGAAGGTATTCGCAAAGTATATTCCAATGCTTTGCTCTCTGAAACCGAATTTTTTCGGAGCGAAAGGGGCCTAACTTCGGGCGAAAACGTTGTTGGCGGAAATAGACTTTTGGGATTTCGTTTGGGGTTTTTTTGGGTCGGGAATGTCAGAAACATATTGATATATGCAAATGACTTCGAATTTTTCTGAAGTAGCTATCGAAGATTTCACCCCAATTGCATTGAGACAAAAGTCAAGTTTGTCAATTGTCATTTTCGTTATTGTTAAGTTGCGTTGTGTTTGTGGTATCAAGCAAAAAGTCGTCACGATTTACGTTCTCGAACAGTTTTGAATAATCTTTCAAGTTTCAAAATTTAAGGGCGTATTGTTACATTTACAGAAAGAACCGCTTAGTACGGGGTTTCGGAACTGTAAGGGCTGCTCCAGACTTAGTCAAGACTTAGTATAAGGCTCATACAAGGACCTTAGCTTAAGCAAAGGCTTAGGCTTAGTGTATTGAAGATGACGTAGCTAATCAGTAACTTTTATACAAATTAAGGTATAGCTTACCCATTATGAACTTTAGTCGTTTTATCCATGGTTATCAAGAACCTTTAATAGAAACTCTGTCGAGAGAACAACTTATCGAGTAAATTCAGCTGGTCAAAAAGATGTAATAATATAATAATTCAGTTCGGTATGATTCTTTTCACAACAAGTCGCTTAGCGTCAAACGCAAATGCATAAACAATTATTATTTCGACACCAAGTTTACTGATTCCCACGGCCCAAAATAAAAGAAGAATAAACGCTGCAAATAATTAACTTTGACGAACGACAGTCGTGGTGAGCGTTGCAGAAACGTTTCGGAACAATAAATGAAACTCAAATTTCTATTGTGATTCGAACGCGAAAATATTATAAATAGGTGTATACATACCTATAACACCTCGTCGACCTGAAAGATGATATCTGTTTTAGTTACATAAGGTAGTGATTGTATAATAACAAAGCTTCCGTTGACTGATCAAAAGACTGCGCAAACAAGTTGTAATATTTGCTGGCAAATTATTATTATTATATAAAGGTTGATTGGCACCTAACATGTGATGGTGCTGTGGTGACAAACAACAAAAGCATCCGTCGCTGTGTTATCGAGATGCCAATAACTCGAAAGCGTGTGGCCTTTTCAAACTACATGTTTGCACAAACGGTCGGTGGTTCCATGAAACTTTCCAATTAAAACTACCGTATCCCTCTCTGGCTCTCTTTTGATGTTGATGTTTAAAGCTTTTATTATAGACATCTAAATATTGTATTTTATCAATCGTCTAAATTTTTATATATTTAATATAATATGAGTTGATTGTTGCAAAAATGTAATAATTGAGAACTGAAATTGAGTTAAAGAATATATAATTAAAGATCCATTTAGTTGTTGCTATGAAATAAAATATTCGATGTCGTTCAGTCAATTGTTACCGTTCAAGTGGCAATGTTGTAATACGTGAAGCATATGGATAGATATCAAGAATAATAAGCGTCGTTCACGTTATAATGTCCCCACTGTTTGGAATTTTTGTCCCCCTGTAGTCGCGACCCTACCGTATAGACAGTCAGGGTGACTCCCGTACTGTAAATCAATTGCCGAGGGTGTACCACACACCACTAGCCACTACCTTTTTCTTGACAGTGTCGTACACACCCTTAGCTACCAATTAGGTGCGAATTAACTATAACGGACACTGTCTGTAGCTAATGCGGCTTATTAGTCAACTGTCCTGCGTAGTTTTTTCTAAATTTACGATATTTGTATCCAGCCTATATGAACATTCCTCAAATAATTCCGAACATTGTCAATGAAACTGCCAGAAGACACGGTGTGCCTGACACTGTCGAGAAGTGGTAATACGCGTAACTAGCTACCTTTGAAAAAATTTATTAAAAACATGGGGTGTCTAAGACACCCAGTTGTCAACAGTGTGCCTGACACTGTGTGGTGCATATAGGTTCCAAACGTTGTGGACATTATAACGTGAACGCCGCTTAACAACAAGGAAGTTTATTAAAATATGCAAACTATCTTAAACACAACATATTGAATTTTGCATAAGGCGTTAAGGCCGTCATAGCGAGCTCGACAGTTAGGCAATGACCTACTGAAAATGATATTAATTTAATACAATTCGAGAAATATTGCAGCTCAATGCGAAATTGTAATAAACAAAGTACAGCCAGAAAGGGAACAAATCCGCTGACATCTGGCCATAGGTTTATCCGCCCAGAGAAAGTAACTCGTCACATACAAATTTCTACTAAATTTAAAAACTGATAAAATTTATCTTATTTAATGCCTTTTTAAATTTTTTAGTTAGTTGTTTCTGTAAAGGATTTATAGAATCAGTGTAGATGGGCAGTTTGTTCGAAACGTATTTGATAATCTAAAAGTATTAGCAATACTTAGATTTCTTGCAACGGGTAGCTAATAAATCGAGTTCCATCATATAAATCATTAATATTGTACCTTAAATGAAATAAACTATCATTGCAAAGACGATGACGATAAATAAATTTTTTACTCTAATTCTGGCCAGGAAATTATTTTACACTTCTTTTGAAACAAAATCTGAACCCGAGATAAAGTCACCGCATTGGCTCGTCACGCAAGCGACGCATGCACAGTGAAACCTTGAGCCAAATTAAACAAGCTATTCTAGAAGTATAAGGGATAACAGTGAAATATTTACAATTATTTTGTCCAAAATAATGCTTTATCAGACTAGTCCACAATTTCGTTGACTTAGAAAGTTAAGGAATTATTGATGATATTGCACAGACCAAACGCACACTTACTGTGAAAATTTAAAACAAATACCGTTGGTCAGTCGCAGCTGTAGTAACAGCAGCAAATACTTTTGGCACACATAACATTGGTATTTTTGCTTACATATTCAGATTCCCAAAAGAGTTAAAAGTTGATTATCAGGACTGTGTGGGCAATAGGTCACATCACTTGTGGCACGAATTTTTTATTGAAAGACGTCATTGGCTACCATGTTATAGACGGAAACAACAAAATATTACTAGATTTTAGCTTGAACGAGAAAGGTGACATGCTGATAAATGTTTTCAACACTACGTGCCGATTGTTAACGTAATCAGCAACAAAAACAGCGGATATCGTGTCATCCTTTGCAGAACTATAGCCTTTGTGGAAAATTTTACGTTAGGGCAGTGATTAACGAACAACATAATCCATTATGCTGCAAAATAAAAATTTTACTAATGAAAAATAATTTTAAAATGTTTTTCACTGTGTGGAAAGTTTTTGAAAACGGAATTGGTTTTATGCAATGCCCTTTTCAAAAAAGCTATTATATGTGGATACATATATGTGTACTGTGTCATATATTATTTGTATGGTTTCGTTGCATTTTAATTGCGACAGTTCATACAATTGTAATACAATTTTGTATCTAGCTTGATGCAGCGGTTTTTTTGATTGAATTTTAGATTTAGATATGAAAAATACAACTGTAAACGATTGTGTTTCAACAATTTATAGTATATATTACATATAGCGCATAATGTGCGAATCAAATACAATGCATACATTGAATGAATGCAAATATATACTGTATGACAATAAACATAAACAATGCACAAATTTCAGTGTATTGTAGATCATTGAAGAACCGACCGAAAGCTCCTACATAACATAGTGTTTTGAGTACGTCGCATCAACCAGTGCAATCTGAGTTCGATTGCTGATGCCGGCACGAGATTGTCAAACATGGTATTATACACAAGTTAATTCCGACGTGAAAGCGTTATTCAAAATTTAGCCTATCGCAAGAATAACCGCTTAGCGCCCACTGTCAACAAATCGCTCCAATCATGGTGTCAGAAGTTATGTTAACGTCAATTAGCGTGCAGTGTCCGCATATTGTCTGTTGTTCCTTTGCTTTTCCAGATTTATTAGTAACGAGCAACAGCTCCTAAACAGTTCAGTGACTGACGTACGTGACTTTAGCCCGTATATGGAAAAAACTTTGCACGAAATTTAGAAGACGTTTCTTTGATTTTAACACCACCAGAACATTTTTTTAAATTCAAAGAACTATCCCTTGAAATTTTAAGGAATTCTTTTTAAAGAATTATCTTACTAAGAATTATCTTTGAAATTTCATCCAATAGCTCATTAAATTTTAAAAGAATATCTGGTGGTACAAAAATCAAAGAAACTGCTTTTAAATTTACATGGAAAATTATTTTCAGTGTACACCCGCATTTGATCGCTGGTGCCGGTTTAGTTTGTCAAACATGGCATGATACACAAATTACCTTGGGCGCTGGGTTAATATTTTATATGAACGGTAACAAAACTGCAGGTGATAATTCGTGATGTATCGTTGTATCATGTATTAAACGTAATAATTATGCAGCGTGAACACTTGATCGGGCCACCATTTAACAGGTTATATTTTGTGCTCAAAAAATGGCCTTTTAAGGTATATGGATTTGGCCCGAATATGGTCACTCTTAAAGACATCTCGTTGACTTTGCTACGATTTGTATTAGTCGAGACTGTTAAATATTACAATTATAACATGATTTATGACGAAAACTTTTTGATTTTCATGGTTACTCTTGCTGCTGAAAATCTTCAAAACTATTTTGTCATTAAATGTACAATGTTACGTACCATTCGAGCCGCATTCTCAAAGTCCATTGGTGTCATAATCAGTTGGATTTATAGGTCAGCGGTTTAAGGCAAGACTTAGGCTTATTACCTATCACAATGTACTTATGAATAGTCCAGTCCGTGACGCCTACTCTCGCCTACAAAGTAACATAATAACCAAGGATGTTCATATCTGAGTACCGGGAATTATGGACTTTTTCCGAATTAATGACGGCTATTACCTATGGTACGAGTATTGTTCGTGCTTTATAGTTATTCAAGGCACCCTGTCCACAGTGCTTTTCTCTGGGTCTGTGCGCAGCGGCAATCCTCTCAAGGATAACGCCCAGCAAGGGATATGAAAGCGTGCTCCATCTAAAATCGAAGTCATTCACTATGTCAAAGCCCTGGTTGGTATTGGGCACTGCCACGCCTCTCTTTATACCAAATGCCATTAGCAAGCAGGAATACGAAAGGCCAATTTCTGGGTACTCAAAGCCGGCAACCGGGATAGTGGGAGACAAACCACGATAAAAGTAATGCTCCTGTTGGCTTAAATAAGTTAAGTGGTTGGAATTTTTCGTAAAATTTCCGGAAACTTTATACAAGTCACCATCACGAAGCGCACCTCTACTTCAATGTTCTGAACATACGGCTGCTACTACAACACCGTCACGAGTGTCGAAACGCCACTGCGATAGCCTTTATCGATTTCAAAGCCGCGCGCCATTCTGTTCACGGTACATCATTATGTGGAATCATAGAAGCTGGCGGATTCTCCACTAAGATCATATAACTAAGATCACCATCACATGTTCGACCCGTTTTTCTGTACTGTAATTGTTTATAATCAAACGTCAAAGTCATTTGAAATGAAAACAGGCGTACGGAAGTGCTCAAATTCGTCTTCCATCCTGTTCAACTACTCCGTAGATTGGGTGATGCAGAATTCTATACTTCACGAAGATGGAATAACGTTGAACACCGCCTCGGCACGCTTCATCCACGCCTGCTGTGCGGACGATGTGGCTGCGGTAGCTGAAAGCTCAGCTGAAAAGAAGCATCTGCTACATCGCATTTGCGCGACACGCAAGCACATTGGACTAGTCATAAATTTAGTGAAGACCTAGATTCTGCCCAGCTACATTCCGGATCGCACCGACGCCAAGCTACTGTCTACCACCACAGAGCAAGTAGCCCAATACTGCTATCTCGGCTGTCATTTCCAAGGAACCGGTTCTACAGGAATTGAGATACCTCACAGTATAGCCAAGGCACATTGCAGCCTTTTGCGGGATGCAGCGTGTCTGTGCAGCAAATAATATCTTGATAGACACGAAGATTACATTATACTATGCTGCAGTACGTCCCGTTCTCCTGTACGGCACTGAAACATGGCCTGAGAAACAACACGGAATCCATCAACAGGATGTGTTTGAGAACTTTTGCTGTATTTGGATCATAGTAGTCTCACCAAGAGATGATATCACCAGCGATGAGCTCAGAAAACGTTGCAACCACACTGAGCCTCTTGCGATTATCCTGAAAAGCTACGGCTTGCGGCTAGCGGATGAAAAACCGCCGATGGCCTCGTCTTCTTCTTATGGCTGATATCCCGAGATGGTCAATGACCCAGATGTCGAGCATTCACAACGTGGAAGCGACAAATTGCTAAAGATGATTTTTATTATTTCCCTCGGGCCTCTTAGCGCTCCTGCCGTAATGATCCTTGGAAAATCCTGTCTGAGTTCGGAAAGAATTGAGAAGCGTGACGAATGATAATTGACGCGGAAGTGCCCTGTAACTGCAGCATCAGGTGAATATCATGTGAATTACTTAGGGTATAACCCAACGGTAATTATTAGTATGAATAAATTTTCGCATTTATTTGCGTGGAATTAAATATATTTAACGTGTGAATATTATAAATATTTGTTTGGCATATGATACAATAAGTTATTTACAGTTACGTGATACATTTTGCATTACATGCACAGTGTATCCAACTAACGTGTAACAGATAGAAAATGTACAATCTATTTTTAGCTCAAAGCGATATCCAATTCACATATCTAAACCTATAGCTATACAATTGTATTGTAACCAGAGTAATCGATCTTGAAATGTATCGACCAGAACGTATCATGTACAAGGTTGCATTATTGAAAAATAGAGATTCTGAATGCCATAAATTATAATTTTTAAAATATAATTTTTTAACATTCGTCTTGCTGTTTGAAACATATATACTGGTTAATCTTCGAAATTTTTATTAAAAACTACTAAAGATATTGTAAATTGTTGTTTAAAAATACACAGTTATAATATTAAACTTTAAGGTTTATATTTCATTAGGTTTGTTTTCAGTTTAACAATAATTTAAAGCTTCTTTAGTGGCTTATTTTGCCAATACTGCGTGAATTTTACCGAATTTATGTTACTTTAAATTCTTAAGTATTAAACTCAAAATACTATTAAATATCATTAGATTGCTAATGACCAAAACAAATTCAATCAATACAATTAATATTGAATTATTTTTTTATAATGTAATCAGTCCGTTCCGATTAATATTTTGCCTAACCACAGTCATTTTGTAGTGACAAGCGATTTCAAGCAGTTTTGCAAAGCGATAGACAAAAAATACCAATCTAGAGACACAATAATTTAGTATTCAGTGGCATTCAACTAAAAGGTAAAAGAAATCGATACCCTAAGGCTTAGACCTATAAGTAATATTTCGCCACACCTCTTGAGTTACTGTACGCACCGCAGGGGTGGTCATGGGACTGGGAACTCCCATGGGAATTCCAATAGGAATGGGATGGGATGGGAATTATTTTGATTACTATATGAATTCAGTTCCCACGTGCTAATATTTAGAACCGATTGAAAACTACTTTGTCTGCTCCAAACAATTCACGCAAGTGCAAATTCTTTGTCAACGTTGACCCACAGTGAATCAAGTTCACTGCTGAGCATGGCGCAGTTGCTGCGCACAAGCACTGCTCAATATCCCGTCGCCATTGTGGACGCGTCCGATAGCCAATCTGACTGCCAACCGCGGGCCCAGCCATCTGCCGCAAGATACTAACTGGTTTTTCTTGTTTCCGTGCAAACGTTTCCCCATTTCTAACACTCCACCCAAGGTACGAACTGTTCCCTTCGGACTGGCAGCCATGATGCTAACGTTTCTCATGGCAATTTATTTCTAACGTACAGCTAGTTCTGTCAGGAGATTTTGCTTGTCAATGGTCATCAGCCTCGCACACGACATCACTGCTAGTTGTACCATCCAAGTAATCCTTGACCTCGTCTGCGTCGCACCGCCTCCCCCCACCCAAAGGACGACGGAAAATTTAATAATTTATGAACATAATTACACAAATTTTACTGAAAAATTGCCGAAATGTTGGTTGAAAAATTGTTGACATTGGGGAAAATTTTTGATTATGCTCGGGCCTACCCGTCAGAATCGTCAATCCTTTCTCGCGCCACCCTCTTCCGCTTCAGAACCATCTGATGGAACATGTTGCAGATTATAGTGTGTCGTTAACAAACTGCGTGTTATAATGCATGATTTACCTTAAGATGTGTGTGACAGAGCCGGATTTTGTTACAGTCTGCCGCGGTTCTAGAGCCAAGCTTGGCTAGCTACGATTAGCCAGTGTGACATTTGGACCGAGCCAGACCCTACAAGTATATTATCTAATAGTAAAGCGAGGCTGATATATTGTCACATGGGCCGGAATCAGCTCTAAAAGCCAAAAATATATGACGATAATGGAAAATCTTGAAAAAATGGAAATTGGTGATACATATGGTCATATATTCGTAAAACATTCTTCCAGTTACAATGACATAATTTTTATGTATGAAAGTGTGTTTTACATAAGTACTAGGTTGGCTTGTAAAAGGCGCTTAAACAAAAATTTTGAAAATAGCGATATTCACGTATTTAATTTACCTGCATTTATGCGTTTTACTTTAATTACTACTAAGCTTGCCTTTTTTGGGCTTAGAGCTAAATATTTTCCCTGTAACACAATCAGCTAAACTGAATTTAATAAATATTTTTTCAGTAGTCCGCCCTGGCTATCAAGCGATTAGACATAGCCGTCCCGGCTCGTACAAACATACTGCCAATGTAACCTTTAAGGGCGGAAGTGAAATGCATGCCATGCCGTTCTCGATATACTAAGCCTAAACCTTAGTCTTAGCCTAAGCTAAGGTCCCTATATGAGCCATGTACTAAGCCTAAGCCTAAGTCGGGGGGCTGCAGCCCCCGAACCACCGCTCTAAGCTCTTCTTTTTTCTATCGTTATAACGTCCTGCCCCTAAATGTGACATGGGCCCAAACATACTAGCATATCTTAGCCATTAATTTTATTTATTAAGGGCCGGATATGGCTGTGCCTTTTTGTCATGAGCCGCAATTGGCTCTGCGACAGAATTCGGCCCTAGGTGCACACATCTTAAGAGGTGAATGATGCATAGTAACGCACTACTATAAACTTTATAAGCTGTAAAGCTCGGCTTTCGATGCATTCACACATTCATATGCACGGCTGTGCAACTTACTCGACAAAACTCATCTCGATATAGCTCTTCTTGTCTGAACAGGTCTCAAGCTCTGTTACAATAGTTGTAAAGCTGGGCTTGCGATGCATTCACAAACTAATATGCGAGGTTGTGCAACTTACTCGTCAAAACTCTTCTCCATATAGCTCTTCTTGTCTGAACAGGTCTCAAGCTGTGTTACATTAGTTGTAAAGCTGGGCTTGCGATGCATTCACAGACTAATATGCGAGGTTGTGCAAGTTACTCGTCAAAACTGTTCTCAATGTCGTTGTTCTTGTCAGAACTCTTCTCAATGGTGCGTATAAATCCGGTAAGCCATACTCCAACGTTCAGGGTTACTTGGCCAACTACGACGGTGGCGTGTTTTCTCGTGCACAAAAGCATCAGAATATTCAAGCTATAAACGCTCTTTTAAATTTTGCCAAAACTATTATATAATAATTTACTTTTTTTACAAAACAAACCAATAACTGTTATTAAAAACTACATAAATATTATTAACATGGAAAGTAAAGCAAATAAAACAAAAATGGAATGTTTACAAACTTACATTTGGCCTAAACAAAAACAAAAACTGAGGGGGAAAATCCCACAAATGCTAAATAGCTGCAATTATGCAATTAAAAGTACGCGACGGTACAATGCAACAACTACATTTGTTGAGCGGTCTATGTAACTCTGAGTTTACGTTATGTTACATGATTAGAAAAGGTAAAAAGTTTAGTGCTGTAAAGAGTTTGAGGTTAATAGGCGATTGTCCAATGCAACAACTACATTTGTTGAACAGGTCTATGCAACACTGAATTTACGTTATGTTACATGATTAGTATCGGTGAACAGTTTACTGTTTTAAAGAGTTTGAGGGTAACAGGCGTCTAATTTAAACATAGTCAAACGTTTAATGTATGGGTTAAGGCAATGATTCTAGTATAGTTACACCCATTGGCCCATTGAACAATGGAATTATTTTGAAGGAGCGACCCTGTGCATAACTCCAATATGTACGAATGAATATAATAGTATAATTGCTCGCGGCAGTGCGACACATTTTGTCAAAACTTATTTTGTATTTTGAGTGTCAATGAACAATAATTGGTTGCGGCAAGGTACCGAATCTGAAAGGATCGGTTGAAAGTCACATTTATTAGCCATCATTGAGCTATCTCGACGCTATTCCTCGGATCCTTAAGGCTCCTCACAAAGCGAACCAGCAACAAAACGTGCGCAATCGTGTAGTATTGGCCCAATTTTGTTGGTACAACACGTTCGAAAATAATTAGTTGTTGTCTAACAACTGTAGGAGTTATTGCGGCTTAACTCTTTTTCAGCGTATACAATATCATAAATGATTTAAAGTACAGTTTATATAGCTGGAATTTAAATAGCTGGAATATTTGTAGCATACACATATATATCTCCTGTAAACCACGAAATGTAATTCACAACATAAATTATAACAACCAAACGAACAAAACAGCTATCTATTAAAGCATCGAGATATGTCATGAATAACGCTGTAATTTTTCAGTGAAATTTATTTAGTACGACAATATTACTCTGGAATGTCTGAATAAAACTAACAACGGTATCGCGGATATGTTTACAAATAAGAACAATGATACAGCAATATTGCAGAATGATATACTGTCGATGAGATAGGGGCAGCACAAACTGAACCGTCGAAATTGTTTGCCAGGTTTTCGTAAAACAATAAAGTAGTCCAAAACCAGAGTAGTACTAGCAAAAAGCTAGCTTAGGCTAAGGCACAGGCTTGGTGTAAGGAAAAAAGTACAGACGTCTAACCTCATTAACATCCTATTAGGATCATTAGATATTTATGTCTAGTTTAATAGCCAAATAAGTTAAAGATAAGATACAATGTCGGCTGAAAGAATTTAAATAAATAGGTGGTACTTGGATGGCAGCACAGAAGATATATTTGCCAATAACTGTACGGAGACAAAGTCAAGCCCAATTAGACATATAGAAATTTTTATCGGGTCACTAACACTGTTTAACAGTCAAATTTTTGAGCAACAATATCGTTAGACATTTATAAACCAGACAGTTGAATATTATATCAAATTTTTATATGTAATTTCTGAATTTTAAATATTTAGCTTCAAGGTGAATATAATTTTTTATTCAAGATTGTTGAAAAATGTACTAATTGATGTACAGCGACGATCAACTGAAATCACACGACTGATTTTCAGTGTCGAAATAACACGATGAAACCGAACGTTTGCTTTCGTTTACTCAAAATTTCAGTATAAAGCAAGCGAATTTTGTTATATAGCCTATAAATTTTTTTGAATTATATACATTTTATGCCATAAATATAAATTTTTAACAAAATAAAGTACGTTTTAAAACATTTAAACGCGAAACAGATTTAAGGATGCGAACAGATCTGAACCAAATTAAATTATCAAACAAATTTAATTTTCTAAAAATATACTTTGATGATAATCCATAGAGAGTAAAAGTTTCCTGGATCTTTTGTGTTATACCATTAGTCGTCCAGACTAATCTCTAGGTACCCCGCTTTGTCCTACACGCTAGTAATAGTAATATAATACAGTCACAAATGAATAGATGTATACATACATTATTTATACACCCGTATTAAACACGGTACAAACACTGTTGGTATTAAAACACAAAAACTCAGATAAATGTTTTATCGTTAAAACTAACCCTGGGACTTAAGATACGTGTATGTTTGCCCAGCTCAATAGACAATTAACGTAAAACCCAATCGTAAGCTAGTCCAAACATAGGACACTTTATAAGCCTAGTTGTACGTACCCCCTAGTACAATTTCAAATCAAACAGCATTAAATCTCGAAGCCTTATTTGACCTTATATATAAATGCGATTCAAGTTCACATATTTGTTCTCAGCCTAATCGTAAGCTACTATAAAACAGGACTCTCTGTAAGCCTAATTGTCCGTACTTCTAGTACAATTTCAAATCAGACACAATTAAGTCTCGCAGCCTGATTTTATTCGACCTCATATATAAATCCGATTCACGTTCACATATTTTTTCTCAGCAAATACTTTAACTCATGTAAATTATTAACTGCGCTGATAATAACAATCAACATGTTGCTATTATGTGGATTTAAAATTGACTAACTAATTTTTCATCATACAACAAAGCGTCCTTATTAAAATAAATTTGGGAATGCGAAGCTAATACACCTGTAATAGCGTAAATGGTACTAGTTTTGATGCCCAGAATAAAATCATATATTGAGAAAATAAATATGCAACCCGTGCAGTGTCTACTGTGGTAAAGTTTTACGGCTACGTTACACACTGTGTTTGTGATGGGCGAAATTTTAGGTTTATGCTTTTTTAGCCTTTCAATACCTATTGGAGCCAGATAGATCCAGTGGGCATTAAGTTGTGTTTTGTTCACTAACTTTGTCGTATGGTGTCTGTTTGCGCGTGCGTTGTTATTCACTGGCATTGAGAGGTTCGTTAAGAAACCGAGCAACAGTTCGTCAACAGCGCAGTTCTTACCTAGGGGACTTTCAATTATACAACCGGGTTCGATCGATGGCACTGGCTTGAGTTTGTTAAATTTTACACGATACAACAAATATGGTAATATGGTAATGGCTTAAATGAATGGTTAAACTGCCCCGAACTTACCCATAAATATATAATAACTTTGAATACAACCCATTTAAATGTTTCATTATGAGAGTAGTATAGCTGCGAATACACTAACATCGAAAAAATTAACCAATGGGAATAATAGGTATAAATTTAGGATCATGTCAAGTTTACACCACTATATCTTTGAAAGGACTTTACAGGAGTGCAGAAAACTAAAATTTGACATTTATTTGTGAGACCACTAAGCATAGGCTTGGTCAAAAACTTAGAGGGACGAAACGTTGTTATACGATCCTCGTATGGGAAGAACTTAACATGATATGCTAGTGTGTGCCTCTTGATACGATTCGAAATTTCTATTTCAAATGGACAATACATCAATTTGTGCAATAAATAATGGATATTTTTTCCAACCATGTCTTTTACCCAAACTGCTGTGCCAAATCATGCAAAAAAATAAGCGTCGTGGAACCTTACTACGTGTAACAGCAAGAGTTGATGAGTTTTGACTAAAGAATAGGACACACTTCATCTTAACCACATGCAGTTTAAAAATTTGCCGCCGTTCAACCGGGCTATCCCAGTATTGCATGGAGGACCCTTTATGTGTCCCCTGTATTTCACGTGGGAAGGGCGGGAACAAATTCTACCCACTGCAGTTCACATTGTACCACTATTTTTTGGGCGTGGGCATTTGTCACCATACGAAATTCAGAGGGTACAGCATTAAATGCAGTTCACAACGCGAAACGTGGTAGGAAGCTAATATTGCGGAAGATGAAACGTGTCAGTACTCTTCAGCGATATGTTATGCACTCCATGTAATGCTTACCGATCAAAAATGCTAAAATTTTCCTAATTCACGAACCGATTTTGTCCACGAATATGTATATAATTTGCTATATAACTTATACTATATAACAATAATACAAAGCATACATGCACGAGCTCCGAGGTCCTAGTGGGGGAAGCCGGATGCTGGGGGGTTGGTTGGGTCGGGCTTCAGCCTCCCAGTAGGAGGGCAAAGCGGGCCTTGGGGCGGTCGGTAGACCTGACACGACATGTGATCCGACACCTCAGGGAGAATAACCACTCTCTCCCCTATGAGCATGTATGATACAAAGTTAATACATGTGTTAGAAATTACATTAAAGCGTTAATCACAAATAATTCCGTTCATATCAATACCCGCATACGCTTTCAGCAATAAAATTGCTGGTACAACCGTGAGGATAGAGGTGCTAATAGAGAACTCTTATTAAAGATATGTGCTTCAAAACGCAAAAACATTAACTAAAACTACAATAAAATTCCATATCTATAACCATACATGTTGGTATGCTATCACCTACAGTTGAAAAAATTCTGAACAGCTTATACAAATAAATAAATACAAATATATTTATCAAATAAATACATATATATTTATCCATATATACTTATTCAATGATATAAACCCACACAGGACTAGCGTTTCTGTGATGCCAGGATCTTAACTTGCACATGCAAATTGGATCGGATAGGGGCGGATGCAATGTCATCACGTCCTTTAGCCTAATAGTCGGAAACACTATTGTTGAAAGAAAAAATTTGTTGTCCAGTCATAAGGAACGACGGAGCCGGAATATCTCGCATCCACATATAAAATGTAAATGTATTATAATCACTACACGCATCCTTAACTCAAATTCGATATGTACCAATGCATTAGCGCAAATATGCTCTTAACAAAATCACCACACCCGGAACGCAGTATTGCAACCGGGATTGGAAATGTAATAACTTCTTTTATATATACATGCCGCAATAAGTTTGCCACTACATGAATTTGGAAGTGCGTTAAGTTCTTATGATTTGAATATGACTTGGGCGGTCGACATTCATGTGGCACGCAAATCCGATATGTGCCAATGAATTGGCACAAATTCGTCCTTAACATTGGGGGGGTGGGGGTGAATACAACTTTGGGGCGCAATAGCTATTTTGATACACCAGTATAACAGATGTGAAATTTCTTTGTGGGATTAGTGCCTATGTGCCAACAGAGCCATGTCAATAGTTATTCGAATATGAGTTTGCAAAAACTTAAATTAAGGATCCACTGTCATATATCACAGGTGCCAAAAGGAAGTGTGCGGACCCTCATGAATACGAATCAGGAAATCCAATCCTTAAAGGGCAACCCCGCACCCCATATCTGCACCTATGATTAATTATAACTATACTTAACGCCTCACCGTACGAAATCTTAATTACCATAAAAATTGGACTCTAACTCTGCAAAACATTCATTGATGAAACTTAAAGCATGTCGGTAAATTTACTATGAAGATACAAGTGACATCAGCCGCAAAACTTACAATTATTTTATTCATAGAAACGTTTTTCGCTCATTCATTTCCTAGCAAAACTCTGGTCAGGAATAAGGTGCGCAGCATAAAAGTCTGGCAGTAGCAGTAGCTATTTGGGACACTCTACTCGATAGCTTAGATGCTTTTAGGCCGATCTAAATGCTGTGATCAGGCAACTTGTAGCAGGACCATTCAGTGTGAATATTTGAGCCAAATACCACCAAGCTGACATGAGTTGTCGGAGGCAGAAAGCAATATCCCCGACGTTTTGCCATCGACTTGATAGCTCTTATTATTTAGCAAATGGACTTATTTTCGCGATGCTATGCGTGTAGGTGTCTCTGTACGATTTTCTGCGTGTGAATAGAAATTTGAGCCAAATGAGTTTTCGAGCTACCGCATCATGGACGATAAGATCAAGATTATCAAGATATTATTTTCATAGAAATGGACATTGCTTAACCATTGTTCGTGCAACGAGAGATATCGGTGTCAAATAAATATATATATTTTTATCGGTATGTGCCAATCCCTAAAAACATCCAACAGAAAAAAATTGGAAATAAATTTAAGCCTTTTCATGAGCTGTGGCCGTTGTTGCAATAATCTAGATTAATATAGTTACCAGGTAATTGAAAAACCTAGCTTGGTGCAGAACAGGTTTACTCAGCAGTGTCGTTAATGAAAAATGACTCGCAGGGCTTTAGTCAAACTTTGGAAATTTATCTTGAAAATTACAATATGCTCGAGGCAGGTTTATGATTCACGTGCCCGATCCCAGTATCGACGGAAGGGTATTCGTAGTAGTCCAAAAGAGAAAATTGCAGCTATAGATTGAGTATGAATGATAAAGTAGCAAATTATGGCCGCGATTCAAAACCCGTCTGGTCCACCGTAAAACCTCTCGTGTGTGTTTTCATTAAATAACAATTGGAATTATCCATTGTATAAGCCCAACGGTAAATATATATGTATGTTTCTTACAACACTTTATATGAGGAAAACTAATGCACAACAAACAATGACATTGACAAAAAGAAGATTAAGAATAATAACTAAGACAAAAATGATAGTTTGTAGACATAACGACCAAAGTCAAACTTAGGCACATAAACTTTAGTAAGTTTATGTTGTCCTAGAGATACTGAGCCTAAGCCTGAGCCTTAGCTAAGTTCCTTAAACGCGAAGAATACGAATACTACGACGAAGTCGGGAGGCTGCCCTAAATTGTTTTTAAGGAATATAACGTTACGCTACTCAGCTTGACTTAGGCCGACATAACAAACCACAACCAGTTACATCCTTATCATATAAATGAACTGTTTTACGTACCATTAACAAAATTACTACTACAATAACTACTGTCTACAAAACACCCGATATCCATATACGATTTGAATGAAAGGCACACAAACAGAAACAAACAGTAAAGAATGATCTTTTACTAACCAAATTATGCTCTGACCACAGAATTTATAGTTGCAAAACTTAAATACAAGTAGGATGCATACATATGTATCTCGAAATGGACCAAACATCATACGTGCTGACGCTCCGACGTCTCAGGAGGTGTATTCGACGAATAAAGCAAACATCATACGTGCTGACGCTCCGACGTCTCAGGAGTTGTATTCGGCGAATAAAGCAAACATCATATGTGCTGACGCTCCGAGGTGTCAGGAGGTGCATTCGAGGAATAAAGGCCCTCAGGTGTGTGCTGGATGATCTCCCTCCCCTTGTTAATTTTTACCAAATTTTTCGGCGGGTGGGGGAGGGGGGTTGCGGCACCAAGGAGTACTTAAGGGTACCTTCATGGGGTAGACCAGGGCCTCGCTGAAGAAGAAAGGTCCGAAGCCTCGGAGGGTATCCAATAAGTACCCTGCTGCAGCATGTATGACATACTTAGGTTTGTACATTTTACACACGTACACAGGAGCAGCGAACAGTATTTATATGACACAATTGTATAGAAAGTATATCATGTGACAGTTATTAGTGATATTATTAATAGCTGTAGCCACTTGAGGCGCTGAATATAGTGTTCTGATGTGACAGCAAGTATAAATGAATCAATCCTTGCCAACCACACTAAGCACTTTTCGCTTTAGGCTAGAAAACATTAAACACTGATTGGGATTATATATCAACACCTACACTAAAAAGTGGAAAGTCAGTCGCGCTGTCTAAAACTATAGATGGTCTGGAACATCTATAGTCATATTTTCGGCTAATCAAAGCAATTCATAATCTAAACAGCAAGCTTTCAATTTTCCAATTTCATACCTAGCGGTGGTATTTGCAAATAGACTAAAAGTTGACATTTTGATATTATTTTGAGGGGCTGCGGTTATGTTTTAATATCGTAACTAAAATGTGAGAAGCCAGTCGCGCTGTCTAACACCATGGATTGTCGGAAGCACATGTTCCATAATTTAGAATAATAACAACACTTAAAAATGTCAACCGTGAAATTTCAAATTTTCTAATTTCATATCTAGCAATAACGGTTATTGTAAATAGGCTAAAAGTTGAAGTTTTGAAATTTTTTAACGTATATGAGGGCGAGGCAACCTCAAAACGTTTGGTAAAGACTCACGTATAATTTAAATTTAAAATGGTACAAATTAAAGTCGAAGCAATTAAAAATATTTTACAAATTAAAGATACGTTTTTTCGTTCTTGTGGACTCTTGCGGTTAATGTTTGAGTCCAAAACAGTCGTGTGCTTGACATAATAGCGTACCGCAAAACTGCTATGCAGACGACTACACAATACTCGTTATAAAGACCAATATTCATATTTCGTCATTGGTATATATAGCAGGTACAGGCAATGGATAGGATGCCAAGCGTTTCCCATAAAAAAATGCCGGCAGGAAAAAAATAAAACTGTTTTATAGCCGAACGAACGTTCACATTCATCATCTCTCTACCGATGGTACGTCAGAGCCGTTTCAACAGTTAAATCGTCTGAAACCGAATCGTAAAACAACCCGTGCTGGCATCAAAGTTGTGCAATAACGATTGATTGGAGATTGTACCTAATGCCTTTCTTGTCAAACGAATAGCGTTTCGGATTATTGTTAACAAATTGATAGCAAAAGGATAAGTCAATAAAAGCGTTAGGAAATGGATTAGGGGCTATTAATGATGGTGGTTGGGAGAACGTACTTAATCTGCGTTTGGTTCGAATTCGACAATTGATGTTACCACAATAAACGTTGTGGAGAATCGAATATTATACCGTTTTGCCCGAGTTCTGTTGTGGTGGTGGTTACAGATCGCGCTCATTGATGTTCAACGCACACGACTTATTATGATTCAAATCACCATTTGACCAATTTGCACCCGGTTAGCACTCCTCAAATTGTATTCACTTCGTTTGATCAGCACTTGGAACTGTACAACAAACGGCTAAGCACAGATAGATGCTAATTTTCGCTTGATTATGTCCGCAAAAATATATTCAATTCCGTTTTATGAGCAGTCCGTAGACAAGCAACGAACGGACAAGCACAGATACCGATTTGATCAGTAGTACCAGCCTAGTTAATATATTCAATTGGTTAACAGGAACTCCGGAACCATGCAACGAACGAACGAAAAATGTTAAACGCTAATTCCCTCACTTGGTTAGTATATACCTGTTAAAACACATTCGATTCGATCGTTGTACACTGCTGGATATTAATTCGCAGTTTAATTCATTTCATGTTGTACATTTCATGTTGTATATCTACTAGATATAGTTTACAGCTAGCGGTCAGGCACTACATTATACATGGTTTGTACCAATCAGCTCGTGGTCCAACATAGACCCATCAGCTGAAATTATGTCCGAATTAGACCACTCTTTTTGGTCTTCCTTGAGCCGATTATTATATCAAACTGCATTAATAGCAGCGTCACAGCTGTACGTAAAACAAAGGAAGCCTTGCCGCAATTTGAACTATATGCGCCATGAGATGAATAAACAATATTAGATCCATGGTTTGTCTCGAAACACGTTGCTATTAGCTTTACCTGCTTGATTCAGGCGATCTGGTACTGATGTGCTTTGGCGTGCATTGTTTGACTAAAAATATAAACGTTTTTAAATCTCTTACGTATATATTTGTGTATATATGTACTTTGGATGATTATTATGTGATAAAATGACATTAAAAATATTCCTTGAGTTGTAATTAAAATTAGAACAGTAGTCCTCACCCGACATATGGAAAGTATTCGAAACCTATAAAGTTTCCACTCGAAGAGTGTTAAACATGTCTCCAGTACCATAATACCAAGACTTAAAGTTTAATAATGAGCCCATGTTATGCAAACGGTTTGAGGCTTAGGTTTAGACTTAGAAACAGAGAATTTTATACGATAAGGACTATATCTCGTCGCACTTAATCTTACTATATACTTATTTTTTAGTAAATTTTTCGAAATTACACAAATTAATGTAACAGATAGGTAAGATATTCGATAAATTTATACATATTTATATATATTTTTGAGTATTATAGTGAGCCCCTGTGCATAGCATAGAACTGGCGCTGCGCCACCGAATCATCAAACTCCAATTATGAGTGGGTTGATTCAAACTCACTTCTGATGAGTATGAGGTCCGATTTTCAAAATGCCACAGCGGCCTCTAATAAAAAATTTGTTTTTTACACAAAAACAAATACTGAAAACTGAATGACTGCGGTAGTAAAGCATAGTTACAAAAGACAAATGCTTGTGACGCAAATTATTGACAATCCGACTCAATTGTCCAGATTTAAACTCAGATAGCTAGTTGCAGAACACTTATTGAAAATAGCATATTGCGTAATCTGTACTCACTATTGTTCGACGAAATTACCCAATCAATATTTCAATAATTTTCCTCTCAGTGTAATGTAACAAGACTGTTGTTACACTTCCCGCATTCGAAACTTGCCCATGTTTGGTGTTACGGGCTTTTGCGGGTTTACAACCTGTTAAAACGTGAGGAATGAATAAAATGCGATTAACCACTAGTTCTATGGGTGGCGTAAGTCAGACTTCCGGTATTGAGGAAAGTTGGTAGATTGGACCACTGTCATGGGTTGAACAGGCAAAACTTGTGGTCAAAGCTATCCACAATATATAACTTAAGGAGATCTAACCAATCACCCCACTAGACTAAGATCTACGGCATTTTGATCCCCCAGAGATGAGGGGGAAATGTCAAAGACAACACCTGTCAAAATAACAGAGTGTGGAATTTTCACAATCTTCCTTTTTGCACTTTTTAAGCTACATAAAATCATCAAATCCTCTTAAATTAAGAGCAAACTCTTAATTAATACACCTACAATTTTAAATTGTTATCAATATAATTATATATATACGTTAGAAAAACAGTATTTGGGTAAGTCTATTTTTCAATAACTTACATCAGTCGACGTTGCTCTTGTTAGTCGAAGAACACTGCACAGTTCGGTATAGTTATCTTTCATCGATGGGCGATGTTGAGGCTCAGGCGCCCACGAAGCCCAAAACATTGCTAACAGGGCGGCCGGAAAGTGGCACAAACGATGACTGTGATATTTGCTTGCAACAAGATCCGCCAGCGTACCAGCGCCAACGGTCCAAATTAGCGTTGAAACAGGAACGCTCGAGCATGGATAGCGACCCGTGAATAACTCGTATAAAATCGTACTGAAATACCATATCCAAATTTTCAAAGATTCCGCACCAATTTAGTATGAAATGATTTGACATCACGGATGCAGGACAATGCTGATCAAAAACAACTAGACAATCACGAATCTACACTATATAATACTCCAAACACCGCAAAATGTAAATGCGCTGATTAGGACTGATAGAGTGAACCAAGCATGGAAACATAATTTGAGATATATTTGGCGATAAATCATATAAAATTGAAGAATTAGGACTAGTGTTGAACAATTTATTTTAAGCTATGATTTTGCAAGCATCCTTTTACAACTGGCCTCAAATAAAAGATAATTAATGCTAACACAGACCATTTAGGTAATATTATTATGAAACACTTTACGTAATAAATAGATTCTCATGTATACACGTACATCTTGAAACTATATGTTTACAGGTAATGTACTATCAAATGGATCATGTCAAGTTTGTGTACCTGTACCCTATAACAATTGGGGAAGAACACTTGGCATGAATACCGTAGTAGAAATATTGACGTTCAACTGTAAGTTTAGACTAGGTGTAGGCTGATGTTGATCTTTTTATAGTTACCGAGACGAAGCTGGCACGCTAGATTTAGGAGTGCAGGAAACTTTTAGTGTGAAAACTTGACATGTTTCATAACCATTTATATTCCATGCCATATAAAATTTAGTGTAAAACCTGCTATATAAAATTTATGTCTGTTCAAGTTCTCGACATCCACAATAATTTAGACTATTTGGATGTCAATACGCAATGGAAGGAGACTTCTAGGAATCTAGCCACAGGTACTGAACTTTCACTTTAGTTTGGACAAATTTATATATGTAATTATGTCAAATCGCATTGAAAAGAGACTGGTGGGAATCAGTTAGCTGGTGGTTTTGCAATGCAAAGACAAAACGTTACATAAACTTACCCAAATGCATAAACATCTGATTTAAGCGTATACTGGCCAGAACATGCTATTTCACCAGTTCTACAACACCCGTCAGCATTAATGTTATCACCCGTAATTGGAGTAGTAGTAGTAATTGTTAGTGTTCGCATTAGTTCTGGTGCAATATAGTACAACGATCCACGTGGAATTAGCGCTCCATCGACAACTGTATAGTCAGCCGATGAAGAAGGCGTATCGACGATGCATATTTTTACTTTCGACTCCATGTAAACGTTGCGCGAGGTTAGGACTTTGAGAACGATTTTCTTTTCATGCATGTAGCTGAGAGCCTGAAATATTTCAGCAAAATCTGAATATTGTTAAATAACCAATAAATAAATATGCAAACTCTAAAATGCTACTCCTTCCGGTCGCCATATATACACACAATGAGATAAGTCTGTATGTAGTAGTCTAAATTCAGGCTGATTTCAACACGCGTTAGCACAAAAAACTCGAACAAAGTGACAAGACTCGCGTTAGCACAAGACTCGAACAGAGTGACCATATACTCATATAAACAGTGCAGAATAAAACCATTAGTATAAGAATATTTAAATCTTGTCAATGTCACTCATTAACAGTTACACATCTATACTCATGATACAGCTTAGTAATAACACAGAATGTCTAGGCGAAAACTATTACTTTTAAACAAAATGAAACAAGCTTGGTTGTCAGAAAGAAATTTTCGCACCGGATTTCCGATATGAGTCTGACGTGTTTTCCTCAAAATCAATGCGTCACAAGAGTGGTCAACTTTAATAAATTATATCGATGAAAATGATCAACAAACAATTATCTATTCATCGCACTTTATTGCCATTTATCTTGCTGAAAGAGCTGTTTTTTCAGAATGCTCTTGGCGTCGATTGTAGGAATTTAGTTTGTGACTATTCCAAGAGCGTCGCCAGAAAACCTTATCTGCGCGGCATCCACTTGGGGTACGTTCAATATATAATCTGATGGTTGCTTCTTCAAAAATTTTCGTTGCACTTGTAAACTGGGTGGTGGGCGCTTCTAGACGACAACGTCCGAGATTAAAAATTTGACCTATCATAAATTCATAAAATAATATTATTTGAGTAGGACTGCTGACATACCGTTGTCAAGTAACTAAAAATAACGATGGAATTCGTACATAGTTAGACAAAATCTGAAAACAATGTCGCAACCTGACGGCTGTGACAACAGGATACCAATGTTATATCGAATCAATATCGCTTGTAATGCATCGATTTCAAACCAACGTTCTTATGTTACCTGACTGAATGTTGCGAACAGCTTATTTGAGCTATTTGTTTCGAAATTTGGTTGTTCGTATGTTCGGATATGAGTTTGTTTGAAAACAATGTCACAGCCTAACGGCTGTGACAATACGGTGTAAATGTTATATCGAATCAATATCGCTGTTAATACATCGATTTCGAACCAATGAGCTTATGTTTCCGGACTGAATGCTGCAAACAGCTTACCTGAGCCATTTGTTTCGAAATTAGGGTTTTCGTATGTTCGGACATGGGTTTGTTTCGTTTTTTAACATGTATCGTTTCAAAAAGCGAATCACCTTTGATGGGTCTGAAAATATAAAATTTCAATGACAAAACTTGTTAATTTCGTATCAAACTGATTGTCGAATAGAATGTTTTACTATGTTAAATAATTTGACGGTTTGAAAATCCACCTCCGATAAAAGCTTCTGCGATGCATGGCAAATCGTTTCATTTCTTGTTTAAATTTTAACCGTTCGAAAAGAAGAATTTGTAATGATCAACCGAAATCTTTCGACATTTCCTAGTTACAACGCTGCCGCTGTGCCACAATCTATATCAAAAATTTTAGACTCATCCAATTTACCCGTTAAACAATGCTTTGTTTTGATAAAGGACATGAACGTACCGAAAGCGGGGCATCGGGTATTAGTTACCCCCATAGAAGGGTTCGGAATGGCGTGTATCAAACCATGAAATTTAATGAATTGTGATGTAAATCGTGGATTTGACCATCCTCAAACGTAAAAGCTGCATTTTCACCCACATTCCCCACCAAATGTAAATCCTGTCCATGCCCCTGTAAAACATACGGTATAAATATGTCTGATTTATCCTATACAGCTTAGTTTTTTGCTCTCTCAAACGCATTTAGAGGTTTGAGCATTTAATCACCAAGCTATGCTTGTTCATTTAATAATATCAAAAATTATCATTTAATCATATCAAAAACCATACTTAGTCAAGCTGCACGTGTCAGAATTCAGAATGTTTAAAACTAAAAAATAGAAAGTTCTGAAATGCAAAAAAGAAACAAACATGGTCCCCAATAATACAAGATTCCTGTTTATTTACCAAATTTGAATTGTACCACTACATATATTTTTGTCGGATCAATAGAGAATTTAGCGCTACCCCCCCGCCCTCTATCAGAGTATAGACATACCACACAAGCGTGAAATAACTGGCAGATTAAAAATAGATACCTAAAATATTTGTCGAAAAAATTTCAATAACACCCCTGCCCTCGTTGAGAAGATTATGCCGCAGCTGTCCATTATCGGCAAGTTTTTAGCAAAACCGGCCCCTGTTACAAATGTCTAGATCCGCCACTATGTCGGATTTATATCCATAGTACACAATCACTAGCCAAGGTGATACCAGACTGTTTGTGCATAGTGTATTCATAATTCCAAGCACATATAATAGCAGTAGGGCCGCCTGTTTGGGCTATAATCTCATAAAATATAAATAATTAAGTTGTTTTCGCTTTCATGTCTGGACAAAAAATTCCAATAACACACAAATCATTTCAAAATTTATCTACTTGTTTATCGCATTTCTGCAGCTTTAGACATTGTGATTCTCATTAAATTTACAAAAATCTATATAAAAACTGACCGGACTTGGCTAGGAAATTTTCCAGCTAAAAACCTGCTAATAAATTTTGAAAATATTTGAAAGACAACGTAATTTTTCGATATGCCCCATAGAAGTTGAAAGTTACTCTAGCAGCAAAACCTTTTGTTTCGTACATATTTGAATATATGCTGAAAGCCATTCTGTGCGCAAGAATCTATCGAAAGGAAATTATACAGGTTTCACGGGGTTATAGCAAGTATATGGTCTGACAAAGGGTTTATATAGAAAATAGGGTGGTTGTCACTTTCCTTCTAAGCAAT
>JASANE010012011.1:0-47146 GCA_030248225.1 Trileptium ribeirensis | reverse complement strand
AATTTCTAACTTAGATACCACTGGGATGCGGGAATAATGTAAATATGAACACGCACAGCAAAGGCTCAAATTGTTCAAGTCAAAATAATTACGGAATGCAGTATGATTATCAGTCAACCAATTCTCAGATCCAATCTTGTTAAACTCAAAAGCAGGGTTCTGGACCACTGTGACAAGATATATCGATCAAGTTAGAGCTCTTACTCCCCTATGTAAACTGTGAGCTTTGAACGTTTGGTTTAGAAAAGGATAATAATTTTGATTATACATTGTTTGAAGATGATTTATCTCGAAGATTCTTCGTATGAATAGATATAAATGATACGTACATTGGGAATATTATTAACAATATTTACGATTTGAAGCTTTGCAGAAATGTCAAAATTCGAGTGTTAAATAATCTTACACTTCCAGAACAAACATCGCTTATTGTCAACAGGAAAAGTCGTAAAGTTTATGCGAATCTGCTTTATTGACTGAATTATTTAAACGAAAACTAGGGTTTCCCCATTTTTGATATCTCTGAGAGTTGTAGGTGCTCTTTCGGTTAATGTGTCCTCTAATCACTCAATCAGTTGGTGGTAGCTACGTTTCGAAAGACACGGCAACCTTCGGTTGAGTATCGACTTTGCGAAAACTCTTGAGTCTATGGTTATATTTGTCATTGGGGAATTAAGGAAACTTTGAAGATCATAAATGGTGAAAATAAACAGTGTGGATTTAGTTATAGTGTTGTGCATATTGTATTTGTTTTTGTATTTTTAAAATAAAACAAAAAAATTATGAAAAGGATTATAGTCCGTATTTTGGTATTAAATGCGGGCATAATAAGTAAATTCTTTTTTTGAACTAAAACGAGAACAGGAAATTTTTGGGAGTGAAAAAACGGCAGCTCACCGTGTTGCTGATCTAGAAGTTCAGAGAAGGTATGTACCAAACACATGCTTCCTACTGTGGAATGGAGAGAACTGCAAACGTAGAAATATCAAAATAGTACCTATCGATGTGAAAGCTTCAACATCTTATGAACTTATTGATGAGATACATTGGAATAGAAAGCGCAACTTATTTCAACTTTAAATCAGGTTACTTACTCCCTTCTTCTAACAACAACTTAGTCAATATTTCCAATTCCTTTCAATAAAATAAAGCTTTCAATTTATCTACTTTGTTGAAAGAACAACTTAATATTTACGATTATATCAGCAAATGGATTCGTGGTATGGTGTAAAAGATAACTGCTGGTCTGCAGCTATAATTTTGTGGTGAAATTTGGATCTGTTATCGGAAAATCGAAATGAATTAATCTAAGACTGTTTCTTGAGTGCGTTTTGAAATTTGAGTATGAATCATAAGTCATTAAGCTCAATATTTTGATCTTGTAATAACACAGCAATATAATCATATGCTACACCTGTAAGAGCCAGGTTATACCAACTTACAAACGAAATACCAAGGTTTTACATTGTCATTACAAAATAGCATCTTTTGAATAATTCTTGTGTCATTCAAGGCATTGATATGTAATAAGGGTGACTGCAAGCGACATTTTTTATTCAAATATTGATCTTAAACCAAAGCATCTACTAGTAAAGCGTTATTATTTCTTATGAGACCGACAGAATTTTCTGCTTCTAACTATGCGCGACTAAACTTAAAATGACTCCGCTGACCATCCTATTTTGTTTTTGTAAAAATTTTCATCCCCGAGCATTTTCTTGTCGGTCAGAAAATGATACTTTTTTCGCGGATATCAAATATGTTCGCGAACAGAATTTTGTCGGATTTGTATTAACAAGGGGCTTGTTCGCAAACAGTAATTTATAATATGACCATGTCGCTTATGACGTCACCATTACATTAAATTTGTTCGCGAACAAAGGCGAATCCTGTTTCAACACTATAAAATGTAACGGAATTGCAATTACCCGAATGAAAACCTTTAAGTCTGCGCAAGCAGTGAATCAAATCGAATATCCTATGTGTTCTATACCAATGGATGTGGATTCGACATCGGGAATTGCAAAATAGAATGGTTAGCGGGGTCACATCAAGTTTAGTCGCGCATTAATCAAAATTGTTTCTGGTGTTTCCTGAGTATGGAGGCGTGAGCTAGCGTGGATGATATTCATGTTGGATAGATTGTTTCGTATTCAAAATAACTCTGCTAGATTAAAAAACATTCTATCTGTATCCACAAACATTCTCGAAACCTTGTAATCTATGTTGGAACATTTCCCACTATGGCCCGTATTCTTAAATGAGGATAGTTCCTAAAATTATCCTGCTCTCACTTGTAATGAATCCTGGCCACAGCTTATAGTATTCTAAAAACCGGATAGACTATTTTACATGAGAGTAATTTCAAATAACCTGAGAGTATAATATTTAACTTGGTGGTAATTTTTTTCTACCTGCGGGTAAATTTGCCATACCAGCGGGTAATTTTTTGCCTACAAGTTATTTTATCTTACCAGCAGGTAATTTTTTTACCTGCGAGTAGGTTCTTTTACTCGCAGGTAGGAGTTCTAATAGTTCAGGCGCGTCACCAGAAAATGTCAACTGGGGCAACCACTCATTGTGGAAGCCAAGTCATCATAGTAATTAAGGATAGTATGTTGAAAAAAATTGCCTTGCAGTTGTAAACTGGGAGCACCAATAACAAACTTTGGGGGGCTACCCAGTGTTCCCATCCCCCGTGGTGACGCCCCTGTAATAGTTTCACCTAACCATGGCTGCCTGGCAATATCTTTTTGGTCATTGCTCAAAAGTTATTCCATTAGAGAAGGTAAGATAAGACAAAACACGTGCCCCCTCCTCCCCCTAAAAGCGCAACCATATGAGGTTTCCCGAACTATGATGTGGGAGTCCCCAGTCAGAGGTATGTGGACCCACGGTTTCAATTGCCCATTCCCTTATTCCGTGTCCCTGGTAAACAGTAGAAATTCGTATAAAAAGTGTATATATATAAAAGTATGAAGTCTAGCATATAAAAATATGATTAGACGGTTGCATCCGTGGTAGTCAATTGCGAAAATATGGGTGCACAAGCATTGCCAAACCGCTAAAAAGGTCATAAAGGAAGAAAAGAAACATTTGAAAACGAAAACCCCAACGGGAATTGAACTTCGGCTTCCCGCGTGAGAGCAGGATGTCTCAACCACTCCAGTACTTGAAATTTAAAACGAAATTTCTTGCATGTTTTATATACTTATAGGTTTAAAATTATAGGATAGCGTAACTTAATCGAGAAAAATTACTCGCAGGTAGGAAATATTACCTACAGGTAAAAAAATTACCTGCAGGTAGGACAAAATATGAAGATAAAGCAAAATTATCTGCAGGTAGGGCAACATTACTCGCAGGTAAAAAGATTACCGCAGGTAGGGCAAAATTACTCGCAGGTAACAAATTACCCGTTGATAAAACGTTACTCGCGGTTAAAATATGCACGCCCTGGAGTAAATATTTTACGCTTATCCCTACTCCAATTTATGAATGCGAAAGTTGAGGGTAAGGGATGGAAAAATTACCTTCAGATTAATTTTAAAAATACGGGCTCATGAGAAAGGTTTATATACGTATGCCTAATAGAAATTCCTAGATTGTGCCAAAATTGTTCCCGTATGAAAAATATATGATATAGCCTTCAGCTGCATTACGTGAAAAGACTGTCAAAAAGTATCTTCCCAGCTGTGATCATTCATATGAGATGCCTTCTACATTTCACGCATATATATCATGCAGATTTCAATGGTTGGATTTATTAACCACCTTCGTTACAACGATCTGCACTAGTGTAGTTAAACTTTACTATATATTCTGATAAAACTTGAAACCAAAGATACATCTCTTCGTTTTTGATAAAAAGATTAAAACTAATGAGCAACATATTATTGTTATATTCTTTTCCCATCCAATAAAAATTAATGTAAAAATCTTTGTTATGATTTTATTGAAACTGTGAAATATTTATCTATTAAAGCCACGCATTGACACTAAATAACAATGAAATTAAATGAAACTATCCGTTGAAACTATAAACTGATTCCACCGTAGTATGAAGTTCATTGTTATAATCTATTAAAACATGTAATTATTGGATATTTGCAAATGCTATCAAATTTTTGTTATTAGCAAAGGTATTTTAAACTTTATGAATGTTTAAGAAATATAATAGCAAAATAACTTTTATGAAGATCAAGGTTCTGAGCAGTGGATATTTTAAAATTTTTAAAAAATATGTTACCATATTACTTTCAACTATGACAAGAGAAGCTGAGCTACAAAAATGTAAACACCAGTAGTCTTTGTATATTTAGAAATTAATACATACGGAGTGAAATAAGTTCAAGAGCAATATATATCCAATATCAAGTAAATAAGTAAGATAACTGACCCAATGTGTTAGGAGGACTTGTTGCATATTTTGGGAGAAGTAACGCCATATTTATAGAGGAGTGACTCCATATGATTGGAAGTGGAGGAGTTATCTGACAGATCATCATGCGTGAGTCCACTTTAGGCTGCGTACACTTGTGTTGTTCTTTTGTCAGTCACGATCGTAAAAGCCATGAACGCGAACAAATGCACGATTTGCAATGCAGCAGTGTGTTGGCGCTGTTCGTGGACACGATTTTGCGATTTAGCATCACATTTTGCTGACAAACATTACCAATCGCGTTTTTCTCTTATACTGTAATAAACAAATAGACAGCGAACAATGCTGTGTGATTCAGAATATCATTTGCTGAACGCGGACATGCCTGCGAACTGGATAAATGTACATAAACGCAAATTCCATTCGTACATGCACCCATGTTCGCGTTAACAAAAATGCTACTACCAATGGCAAAAATTGCGAATAAATCGGACATGATTATGGCAAAAGAACAACCTGTATGCACCTAAAGTGGTTTCATGCATTAATCATTTGGCGCATTACCAACAATTTTTGTGCTACTATAGTTGCGAATATAAATATAATATATCTTTCGGTTTAAATCCTTAGATTGTAAAATAAAATCTTGTTAATATACAGAACTAACAATTTTGAAAATGAAATATATTACGTCAGCGCCGCATTTATGCCCTGTCTCTTTTATTGTTTTATATATATAGGGTAAGCTCGGCTTGTATGGACACTTTTGACTTAAATAGATTTTACAACTGAGTTTACTCGGCTTGTACGGACACTTTGACAGGGTTGTATGGCCACCAACAGGGTTAAATGGACACCTGGAAATAAACGTATATTTCTTGTGTTTAATTAGCTTATACGCTCTTTCGGCAACAAATACACATATATAAATACAGGAATATCACCCCAAAAAGTTTAATAAAGGTTATTAGCAATATAAAAATTGTGGAAACACCATTATGATGTGATTTGTATTATTCATCCAAATGCCTACCTATACGCAGGTTTGCCAATAGACCTAATATTTTATTTAACAGGCGCAACGCACTCCAAATCACATTAATTCCGGCTTTCCTTTCACTCACCCAATAGTTAAAAACTAGACAGTTACAAAGTAAAAACGAAATTCTGGTTTAGCAACAAATTCCTGGTGATGCCGTGTCATAGTTCAAAAACTTAATGTTGATACTAAAGTATGCAATGTTGCATTTTTTAGAACTTGAAATAATTTTTGCTTGAAACATTTCAAAAATATGATAAGGATTACAAAATTGTTTATATAATTATTGTTCTCGACACAAATTTTCTATATATATCTGTAAGTCACTAGCCACATAGTGGACAAATGAAAAATCTTTTCGTCACGAACCCGCATAGGTTGTGCGCTCACTGGCCACAGTCTTTACACGCATTCCACTCTTTGCAATCCGGGTAAACACCAGTACAATCACTGCATCTTGGATGATGAATTTTAGACGATGTCAGATGGGGAACTAGCCGCTTACGGTCCCCGCCACTTGTGGACGCACACTGATTATCTAACTCATGTTTATATATACTGTTCATCGTAGGCTTCGTTCAAATAGAGCTTCATCGGACGCATTCTGTTTAGGACAAATTCAGCATGACTGCTATTATGATTGAGCGGTGTGACGAGATCTTCGAAATCAAACGTAACGTTATGGAGGTTAACATATGTTTTATTCAAATTTTGTTGGTCATCAAGCACTGCTTCAACGCGTACTATGCACCAATTTCTTTAATTTTCGCATTTCCTAAATTGCAGCAATAACGCTAGGCAGCAATAACGTTAACCACTGAACTGTCTGTCTCAATCGAGCGCTTGTGGAAACTTTATATGAGCAACCAGTGTATGTGTTTATTCTAACAATGCATTTAGTAGGTAAGCCAACAGTGAGACATGAACCCGCCATTATTATTAAACATTGCAGAAATCAGAAATCTTGCAAGAGGCTAAAAAAGTTATAGTCATGATTTCGCGACAAATTAACAGTATATGACCCGTTTTTTAAAAAATAACGCACCTAACGCCTCATTCCGTGTTTTTCCGGCTAAATCTCCAATCAAGCTTGAAAGTCTTTGAAGCGCTTGCTCCATATTAGCTGGGTTCCACTGTTGCCTTTTAGATTTTTTCTTTCGGAATTTTGCTGCAACATTATCGGATATATTATATTTGTAGCCCTTGGTAATTTCTTTTGCCACCGCCCACCGCGCCATAATTTTATTCGCGCCATTCTTTACCTGAATCATTTAGCCATTAATGATATATTGGAACCCTGACTATAACTTAAGATACATTGCACGCACAAAATGAAAACAATTCGTGTTCTAAGCAGGGACTTGCACACCCATTTGAAGCTGAGGGGAAGTTAACTCCTCAAAAATCCACCTAATGGATCTTATATTTCAGGTACTGAGGTTAAAAGTAGACAAGCTTGGAATATTTTGAACATATAATGCTCGATATTATGTATGAGCGTAGATCACCGCAATAAACATGTTTTATAACCGGCAAATCAAGCTAATTCACGTTATCAGTGTGTACAAACATAACCACGGTTTATGATATTAAATACAGGTTACGGTAGGGCCCTGTCCAGATTGGGTCGGCTTTTAAGTAAATGTTTCCAGCTAATTGCTGCCGTATTCGAAAATAGTTTAAGATTACAACAGGAAAGTTGTGTTGATCGGTGACCAAACAGTCGTCTACAAACTGTGATTTCTAAGCCAGGTCTGGTTTGGAATCTGTTGGATCGGGTCTGGAAGTCCAGACCCGATGCGACCTGTACTATAAAATGCCTACTTCAGTAATTTCAATCCTGTCCATACAGGCCTTTACAGGGTTATATGGACACCAAATACGATTTGCAAACACGGTGTCCATACAACCCTAACATGATGTCCATATAAAACGGATATATGTCCATCCAAACCAAACTTTGTTTTCGGCCATAATGTAAACTACATCAACCACAGCCACTAAATAATATGTTTTTGCTAATCTACAGATAACAACGCACACAACATTATAAAAATCTTAAGAAAAACTCCAATGTGGACTTACTTATTGGTCTTAAAATATACTCGATCAAAACATAAATAAACGAACAAAATTAAATAAACGTTTGATTGACTCTATTTATTTAGCTTTAGTTGACGAGCAAACATAAGGCGCAAACTGAAAATGCAACGAACATACGCGCAATAAAAAAGCTTTCGAATGATATGTCATGTGTATGAGTAATACTAACGTAGACTTAGTTATAGGTCTTTAAACGTGCTGTGTCCATACCACCCTAAGTGTCCATATCAGCCGAGCTTACCCTATATATATATATGTTGTGTATTCTTTTTTTTCTCCACTTTCAGGGATGTACTGCTAGTTGATCCGAAATGGTTAGTCGAAGCAGCGCCTGAATATTTTGCCCAAAAAAGACTTAATAGTTCATAAGGTTCATCCGTTTGTGTATATTTGCTGGAGTATTCAATTACATGATCATGTCAGCATTGTACCCTAGCATTATAACTTAAGTTTGTAGCTGCAGCGTTTATAAATGTATATAAATACTTCTGCTACTGCTAACGTGGCCATGATACAGAGGAGACTAATAGCAATTCGGTCCATAAGACACAGCCAAGGATTTCCATTGTTTCAGTGATATTGTATAATACTAAATAAATAGCATAAGTTCTTACTTAATATTAACATCTTAAGTACTGCAAGATATTTAGCGTAGTCCCACTTAAATTAGCATAACATTCCTAAATATTCTGCATAAGCATTTTAGTGTACCGTACCATCCGCATGTAGCTGGAGTGCCTAGCAATGAACATAAATATTTATGCTAATGCTACCCTGGCCATGGCACACAGGCGACTATAGTATTTCGGTCTATAAGACACAGCCAAGGATTTCCATTGTTTAAGTGGTATTGTATAATACTAAATAAGTAGCATAAGTTCTTACTTAATATTTAGCACAGCTTAAGTACTGCAAGATATTTAGCGTAGTCACACTTATATTAGCATAACATTGCTAAATATTCTGCATAAGCATTTTAGTGTACCGTACCATCCGCTTGTAGCTGCAGTGTCTAGCAATGTACATAAATATTTTTGCTAATGCTAACCTGGCCATGGTACACAGGAGGCTATAATAGCATTTCGGCCTATAAGACACAGCCAAGGATTTCCATTGTTTCAGTGATATTGTATAATCCTAAATAAGTAGCATAAGTTCTTACTTAATATTTAGCAAAGCTTAAGTACTGCAAGATATTTAGCATAGTCACACTTAAATTAGCATAACATTGCTAAATATTCTGCTTAAGCATTTTAGTGTACCGCACCATCAGCTGCAGTGTCTAGCAATGTACATAAATATTTCTGCCAATGCTAACCTTACCATGGTACATAGGAGGCCTATAAGACAGCCAAGAATTTCCATTGTTTCAGGTGATACTGTATAATACTAAATAAGTAGCATAGGTTGTTATTTAATATTTAATTTAGAAAAGCTTAAGTACTCCAAGATATTAAGTATAGTCATACTTAAAGTAGCAACATTGCTAAGTATTCTGCATAATCATTTTAGTGTACCGCAGCATTCGCTGCCGGCCTTAGTGTTCTTCACCATTTACTAGGATTGGCTTCCACTCAAATTATCAGAACGTTGTGGTTTGTGTGTTGCAGGGGTGAAATCTCTTAAATTCCATATGTGTGTGTGATCAGCCATAACTCAAGATCGACTTAACCGATTTTCACGATCTTGGGATTATTCTAACCGGCATAGCACATCCCGAGCGGTTTTTGATTTTGGGTCTGATTCAGGGGTCGAAATGTGGGTTTTTGCCCCATTGTAGTAGTCTTTAAGGAAGCAAGGTTATTTTTATCTTAAAACTTTCTAATTTTTTCTCCAGTTGGTTTTATTTCAGAGTAAAATGATAAATGCTAATTTTTCTCTGGTTGGTTTTATTTCATAGTAAAATCATAAATGCCGATGCATCTTTTGTTTTTCGGTTAAGGCTCTGGTTCTGGGTTTATGGGGTATGGCGCCCCAATGGTTTCTCCACCCTAAATTTGAAAATCTGTTCTGACGTCTTGGACGGCTGACAAGTTTCACCTGGGTGTTTTCAGGCATGGGAAACTTATTGCCGGTGCTTGTTTTGCTCTGTCACTCGTGGTTGTATGGCTACGGAGGTATGACGACCCATGGTTCGGGGTCAGAGGTCAAAAAGGGTTTTTACCCCATTTTAGTACTCTTCACGGAAGCAAGGTCATTTTTATCTCAACTTTCGATTTTTTCTCTGGTTTTATTTCATAGCAACATGACAAATTCCGATGCCTCTTTTGTCTTTTGTTTTTCGATTAAAGACTGCTTCTACAGTTACGGAGTTTGAGGTTACGTCCTTTTACGCTGATAGCTTGTACTTGGAGGTTTTGGGGCATGAGAAACTCATTGCCGGTGTTAGTTTTGTTCTGACTTGTGTGTTATTGTGTGATATATATCTACATATAGAATATCGACGTATTTTTTTGAAAACTGATTGGCTGTGCACGCCGAAGTCATAAGCGTACCTATGCTTCATTACGTTCTGCAATCTCGATAGATTTACTAGTTTTACAGGTCACACGTAATTTGTTGCGAAAGTTAAATACTTCAAACCAGGCAAATAAAGGGACTTGTGTCTTAGAGTTAGCAAACCAAATTTAGGGGCAAATCAATTTCTGGTAGTACAAATTTTTTTTATAATTATTATATGTTCCATTGTAACAATCCTAAATTTAAGCAATCCAGGAATAGAGGTATTTGCCCCTGAAATTAAACCAAAACCGGCAATAGGAGGACCCGATAAAAGCCTCAAGGCGCAGGCCCACCATCATTCGGTTCAAGAACGCCTATGTGTTGCCAAGACCCCACAGATCAGGGTGCAATGAAGCAGGTGTTTGGGATCTCAGGACAAACTGAGTCAAAATCGCTAATTAAAAGAAGGCCGTATCCGCTTCAGGATTCATCCCAACCTTGTTCATAAAAAATGATGGGCTATTATAGTTTGACTCGGCACCGACACGTCCTCCATACATCGATTCGTGTTACAATTTCAAACAACCATATCCCAAGTAAATCATAATAGTCACTATCTTTGGCGCATGAGATTCACCCGGCACCCCATGAAAAGCTGGAAACAACCTAAATCCAAAGACAAATATATAACAAAATTTGTTGATATTTGTAGTCGCAAAGTTTTCGCCTCGCTGACCAGCGCGAGATTTTGTCTTCACCCGCGCCCGTTTATATTATTGTTGCTGTTTTATGACATTTTTGAACTGTCAAAATGAACAACACGAATTACTGTTTTGATCATTCGCAAATGTTTTAGTGGTAATATAACGATCGCCAGCTAGGGTTGTCAAAATTACCTCTTGCTGTATAAAATTGTTTGGTTAATATTTTAGCAACACTCGCCAAGCTGCTAACATTTATTAAGGTTTAAACAGTAAACAGGCCAGTTGGTGTAGTTTCTTTGTTTCAAAAAAAGGAGGGATCACTTTTATTATAAAAACTATAGTTTCTCCGGCATAGTGAGCCAATCGGGGCTTTCAAACTCTGACATTTGATGTGGTTTGTCTGATATCTTTTCGGGTCTACTTTTCTTTGATTTTCGTTTTACTGAGTGCAACCTAAGCTAATAGTCAGCTTTTATTGGCTTGTGACTCGTTTCTTTGGTGTTTCGAGGTGATCAAGCCTAAACCTTGTTCATTCTCGGGATGCAATAGCTTTTTTTATATATTCGAATCCCGGCCGTATTTCCCGGCCAGTGTGGAGGCAAACGGTCGACATCAAAGTTTGTCGGCTCAAAAGCCTGACTGAACGTGGCGGTGATTGCACAACTGACTATATATATAATTGGGGTTTGTCGCCCCGTTCCGATTGGTTACCTAGCGAAGCAGTGGTGGGGGATTTTGCGAGAGCTCAGGAAAACAGAAAATGGCGCAAAATCGGTGATTGTTTCTTGCTTTGTTGAGAGAGAAAGAGAATCAGTTCGAGTCACTTGGACTAGAATAACCTTGATGATAGAGCGGGAAACTGATTATTTCTTCTAGGGGATCGCGAATAGTGAAACTTTTCTCGAAGCTAAAGACTGCGATTCTGACTTAAATTGTAGGACGAGCAACGTGATTTAGAGGTTTCGCTCTGAGGGAAAGAGGGATCTTGTTTATATATATATATTGCTGGAGTCGTGTTTTCATTTCTACTGCTAAGTAATGATAAATAGCGTATATTTTGTTTTTTCATTTCTTGTGACATGATACGCGAACCGTCGTATCTTATGGCCCATAAATAAAAGATTTGAAACTCCTGGTGTTGATTCTGCAGTCGAGATGATATCGAGATATATAATATACCTGATACATATGTTAAACTGTGATCGAAACAATGAGTCTTTTCTTCTAGCCCCACCCCCAGTCCGAATTTGGTCAATTTTGAAGATACAGAACTAATTTTAGTATCAATCGATTTAGCTCGATGAGGCGGTTCAGATAACTCATTCTACCTATATGCCTGAATTTTTTTTCGGTTTTTTGAGGTAACAATGTAACAGCCCCAATTTCTAGAAAACGATAGAACGTTAAGATATGATTCTGGTCCTGCCCCCGGCCGCCTACTGTTTTTAGATCCTGAGATATCGGCAAAAACGTGCCGATATCCCTAGGGGAAACCAGCGCCCTGAGCGCCGGTATATCTTCCTCTTAAAAGTTTGCCGCACCGACCAGCGAGCGGTTTTTTTTCTTGGCGAGCCTCGGCCACGTATAGCTGCTGGCCACACTGTTGTTGTTGATAGCCGTTAGGGGCTGATTTTAGCTACACACATTCGCATGTATGCTGAGTTGTTTTTCTGCTTGTTTATTCTGATTATCGCCACTTTTCAAATAGCTGTAATATATGTATATTTAGATGTCTTCTCAGTTTGAAAATTTACGCGTTTAGGGCATATGGCAGCAAAGGAAAGGTGGAAGGGGGTCGCAATCGCTATAAAAGAAAACTGTAACCTTCTAAAATGGGACCACTCGAGTCTGGCTCTTGAAAATTCGGTCGGTTTTGGCGGTTATCGCCAAACGTTTTGTTTCGAAAATCCTCTTCTGTTTTGTTCTTGCTTTTCGCTTCGCCCGGGTGGGCTCTTCGACATGCAGCCGTGTGGAAGAGACCCGCCCGAAGTTTTCGACTACAAGTTTAGAGTTTTCGCTTAGGAACAGGGACAGTCCTTGCGGGTGCTGCGGTGTCCGTCGGATACCTCGCGCTCCCGTAAGTGCTGTGCCCGCGTTGTGGAGAGGGGGACTGAGCTCCGGGCAGAATTGGGGCCAAAATCGTGACAAAGTGTAAAAAGGGGAGGGGGAATGTCCACCCGTGCTCGACTGGTTCCCCACTCGCTGAGTAGTGTTTGTTCCGAACGCTCAGTGGGTGTATGACTCAGCAACGTTTGATTTAATTTAAGCTAAAAATTTCTTATTCGAGTTGATGTTTTTTTGCAATTACTACGGTTTGGAGGTTGTATTGGTAACGAAGCGATGGATTGATAGCAAATTCGGCACTGCAGAGTCTCCCGAGACGTGTTTAGCTCGGACGGACCTTTCCATAGCGGACGCGTGGAAGAGGTCCGCCCGAGGTATCTCAGGGAGCTTTAAAATTTTCTTGCTTAGGCATCGGAGTAGGGGCAGCTCTTGCGGGTGCTGGGGTGTCCGTTGGATGCCTCGCGCTCCCGTATTAGTGCTGCGCCCGCGCTTCTGCGATTCGAACGGGACAATTCAAAGGAAAATGTAGGTTGGCACCACGAACGGTGGCAAATTTCTAGGAGTAACGCTGTAGGCTTAGACCTTAATGACAAATTTTGGGGCTGAGGGTTCCGCGTTTCGAAAAGAGCCCGATTAGAGCTCACAAGACCTCATTTCGTTATCCAAAGGAAGCTCAAAAAGTGGAAGTCTAACTTCGGCCGTTCTGAATTACTCGCTCAAGTAACTGGTGTGCCTTGTTCCACATTTGATGTAAAAGTGGTCGTTGTTTTCTATCCTTCAGTGGGTGAATTTGTCGTTTTGTGAAAGTATACGTATGTTTTTATTTTTATCAAAAAGGAAAACCAAGGAATAAACAATTTTGCGTGTGAAATTTAGTAGACGAAATAGATGGACTCAACTAAGACCCTCTGTCGCAAGAAGAAATGCACGACCCCCACTAAGGTGTTTAATGTTGTTTGATTCAGGCTCATTGTCCTCCTCCCGCACGCTGCCCAATGATGCTCGCTCCCGCCATGCCGTTTACCTGCTGCCCATTCTCGCTCCCCACCTGAGTGTCTGTCGAGAGTTTGCTATAATGAAATTCCGGCCACCCTATTACCAAGTACCGTGGCACAATGGTAGTCCGTTTAGCTCACCCGCAGCGCTTCCCCTGGTTTCGCTCACGCCTGCACCTCCGCCCGTCCCTCGTCATTAACCAGAATTGGTACAGGTCCCTAAGTTTCTTAAAGCAATTGTTTGTCCAGTTTCCCGAGCCTCCCCTATAAGGTAGCACGACTAGGCTCAGCAAGTTTCGGCCCTAAATCAAGACAGGATAAAACAATCGCAGCTCCGCGTACTCGGACCCAAGGGTTACGGAATAATCCTTCGGCTCACCAAAATCTTTATAAAACGGACTCCACCGTTAGGAAATTTTGGTTTTGGCATAGGGCATAGGACTCGATAACCGAAGATGAGGGAAAGACGGGTCAGCCTTACTACCTGTGACCAGGCTTAGTGGATGACCCTCCCTCAGGGGGACCTCCATACCTATAGACATGTGGGCCGCCATAGGGGCCAGGCCGAACACCCTGCTAAACCCGCCGGCAGCCTGCTAAGCTAAGCGGTTCCCATCGGTCTGGCCAGGGTCCACCCGGGAATCGTGTAAGCCGGGGTTGTCCGGGCACCACAGTGAATATTGAGAGTGGTGCAGCTGGGATCCCTTAGGGCCAGAACTGGTCCTAGTACACATGATGTCAGGAGAGGATGGTAGACGGCGCAGCTTAAAGTATACTCATGCATTATCAACAATATACAAAGTTTGACACTAAACCATTAAGCGAACATTGGTTTCGTTTAGATAACTTACCAAAATCACCTGCTGGAGTGGAAATAGTTTTAGCAAAATTTTACCAATGAGGAAACTGCTCGCGCATCTCCTAGCAGTTGACTGCTTCACCGGGTAAATTAGTCGCCACGCTGTCAGGAAAATTTAGGGTTGCCGTTTACCCGGAAATGAGTCTGAGCATAAGATCCGCTAAGTTTGAGAACCGCGCCCAGGCCATAAGAGCCCCGCATCATCACAGATTTTAAGGGAGCAAGACGCCAGGAAGGAGGGAAGGCGAGTTAGTCATATTACCTATACTTAGGGTTAGGAACTACTTACTAGACGCGTGGAATACCTAAAAGGGTGTCGGGTAGAACATCCCTGTTGTCTGCCTGCGGCCTGCTAGCCAATTTCTAGGGCCTGACTCAGCCGTCAGCCTTAGGGGTTGGGGAAGCAAGGGTCATATGGGCACCATAAACGGCAATGCTGCAGCTAGATATCTCATGTACATCCTAGTGCATCATTATGTAAAATTGACACAGCCTTTGCAAAAGTGAAAAATTCGAGAAAACATCTATATATTAAACCTAATATCTTAAACAGTAATGCTAAACAAATAACCTAAGGTTAATATCTGTGTAACAGATCCATGCTGCATCGTTACGGGATAGATTAATCCTAATGGCCAGCATTTACGAACTTGGAAACGGAGATCTGCCGAAAGTGAACCACAGCGACTATAGCTGCAGGAACGCGAAGCCATCTGCCCGCCCTTGTATTATATAAATGTAAGCCCTCGTGTATATATATGTAATCAGAACAGATTTGATAATCATTATGTACAGCGCAAATTATTAATCACTAGGCCCAATAGTCTCGCTACATAGCTATGTATTTTGACACTTCGGTCTGCACCGCCGACGTTTTCATGATCAGAATGAGTGTTTTACTATTTCAGGAATGGATAACTGTTGTATTACCATTACAGATATTTGTCGTATCATATACGGTTTGTATTTGTCGTATCATATACGGTAAGGCACTCATTGGCGTATTTGATTGTAATACTATTGTTATTTCGTTATACCATGTTGTTCGTTTTGCCGTTTTACCGGCACCCATTGATATGATTATTCTGCATTGCCGTAACATGAATTTATTAATTGTTATGTACCTATTCGTACCATTATCCTCGTATATACGTGTTCGAATTGGTAATTTGAGTATGTTGATCATGTATATCTGAATTGTTGCAGTAACCGTATATCTATCCTTCGTACCATATTTATACTGATTTCGTTTTTTGATTATGGCCATAAAGGTACCCATCTGTATGTAATTTCGTTGTAATTTTATGCCATATTTATGATTATCGTCATACCTTGTTGTACCCTTGGTATTTATAATTGTTGAGGTGTAGAAGTTCGTAACTCATTCTTAATTAGGTCGAATTTTTAGAGGAAAGTTAACGATTTTGCGCACGTAGATTAATATTTTTATAAGTAGGAACGTTCGGGTTTGGCGAGCTCTTGCCATACCCGCCCCGCGAATAAGTAGGACAGTACGACTCACCGAACGCCCCGATAGGCATAGGAAAGTCCTACCCTGCGTGGTAGGACCGCGAAATCTGCCCCGATTTTAGTAGAAAAGATTGGCCGTGACGTACACCCGACACGACCGTCCTCACAAGTGAAGACCACAAAAAAGATTGGCTGTTCGCCCTATAGCGAACAGCAAATAAGCAAATCTACTGAAAAATATTAGTACGAAAAGTAAAATATCAAAATTGCCAGTATTCAATGTTATTAATGGACATTGGACATTTATCAAAACAAAACACGATTTGATCTCTTATCACCTGACGTATGTTGCAACATACACTATGCTTATTGCCCTGAAAAATGGTAAATGTATTGCGGGCGCGCCAATCGCACACATTATACTTGTATTTTAGTTCTCTACAATAATATAAATTACTAAAATGTAGTAATACCACTTTACCTATTAAATAACTGTCCCGTGAACAGCGGTAATTTTTCCACCTTATGATAAAGAAAATTCAAAACACCACAATTCTTCAGTATTAACAGACACTGGGTTAAGATCCATAGCCTAAATAACAAACCTATACACGAGTTAGACTAGCACAAAACACGCTCCAAAACCCGTTGTATGTGTCAGCACACAAAAAGAAAAATCCATAGGTATGTTGCACTATCCCTTGGGTGACGGTGTGTTTCCGAGGTGTAAATGGCGTGTATGTCACAGCATACAACGGTCATTGGGAACCCTGAAAGTGAATGATTTTTATAGCTCATGTTAAGCTACAAAATTCATAGGTTCCGAATTTACGCTAACGGTAGCTGTAATTGATAATGTGTAATTTTAATTTACTACGTTCTGCATTTCAGTTCGTTACGGCGTATCAAATTGATTACTTAGATAATAGGGATAACAATATTTTGAGTAAATGGCGCTTAAGTGGGACCCAGATCATCGCAAATTTCGTCGCCATGGAGTAACTGTAATAGGTATTGACAGCGAGGACGATTCTAGTGATGAAAGCTTAAGTCTTACAGATGACAATGATCCGGATTATCAGTATCCTGGTGATGCTGAAGACATCAACGCAAACAATGCAGATTGCGACGATGAGTCCGAAGGTTTTGTGGAGGGATCGGTAATTGCACCTGGGGATAGCGGTGATGAACTTCCCCTTTCGCATTTGCTTTCATGACAGCAGAAACCGTTCCAGAAGGATATAGATGACTTTGAAGGACAATTTCGGTTTAAATTTGCTACCGGTGAAGTGCCACGAGAGATGGGTTTCTTTCAGCAGATGTAGACCGATGTGTTGATGGATTACATTGTGCATCAGGCAAACTTATATTTGGAGCAGGAAAAGCTCAGTGGTAAGAAACGTAACATCAAACACATTACTCTTCACGAGCTACATCGCACAATTGGTATTATCTTATACAACAGTATTGTTTAAATGCCAAGTATGGTTGACTACTGGGCTGCATTTACGCGACAAGAACCAGTAGTAAATGCTATGTCGAAGAATCGGTTCCTTGAAATAATCCAGAATTTGCATTTCAATGACAACAGTCTAGTGCCTGATCGCTTTGCAGACGACTTCGACCGACTCTATAAAATTCGCACTGTCACGGCTTGGCAATCCTGCTGCAAATTGAAGGAATTCAAGCTGGCTATGGCAAGGGAACTAATGGAAAGTGTACCGGCTGCCGCTGCTACGTAGGAAAATACGGAGGAGCCACCACCTCTTAAAATTCGCAGGCAAATAGTAGAGTCACAGGCAACAACGGAAAGGGCTCGTTACGACACAATCGGTCATTGCGCCTTCTTTCAAGATGGGAAGCAGTAGCGATGTAAACTTGATGGCTGTAACATTCTAACGAAGTTGATGTGCACTAGGTGCAAAGTTCACATTTGTAATGCAGCTAAAGAAGGCCAACCGACATGTTTTTTCAAGTAACACAATAAGTAAATAATGAGGTACGTATATTTCATGTGATGACGGAATTGGAAATGCAAACGTTGTCTATTCGCAAAGCTAATATTGTTAGCCGTTATATGTTATAGCATACATTGGGTCACAACGTCTCTGATGCGCACTTTACTCGATGTATATTACAACATACACCTGATGCGCACTTTACTCGATGTATGTTACAACATACACCTGATGCGCACTTTACTCGATGTATGTTACCACATACATCAGGCAGATGACGAAATTTTGAACAATCGCCCGATGTATGCTGCAACATACTAATCATATTTGAGAAACTGCTGTTTTTAAATTTCGGACAGTATAGTGGTTTTGCCGGGTCCAATGTTTTACAAATAAATCATTTTTTACGATTATGCCATGATTTTTTGCTCTGGGTGATAAAGGATTAAAATGTCAATTCCGAAAATTCGGAATTTGAGGTTGTGGCTTCGGCCCATAATTCCGGAACCGTTGAGAAATCGGAATTTAAGTACTCAACATTTCGAATAGAGAATTTTACGATGAATACAAGAATAGAGAATCTTTAAAATGAGACCGGTCCCGTGAATATCTGATCAGGATCCACGAACTTATTAGTAAATAACCATATACGTATAGCAGATAAATCACCTTTAATTAAATAACTTATATATTTTATAACACAAATATATATATTTATAGCACCGTTGAACTACCTGGAACCGAGGCTTTCATTTGAGCCCGGAACGGACACGTTGCGCCCGCTTTTGGGTACCCCTTTCCGTGAAAATCGCAGCAATCATACCCCGATAGGCGTGTGACCCGTCATTGGATTCCTCTCGTCGAACCCGACACAAATATGTAGCCTCACCCCACAAAAGGCAGCCCGAATCCGTGTAAGCCGCATAAAACACTAATTATTGATAAAATTGTTGATAGGCTCGCCCGACAGCCCACCTTCCCCTTTAGTCGTCCAAAAATGGACCTGTTACATATCAAAATACTCGGACGGACACACTGAGACCGGATCCAAGTCTCTTTTGACACTTTGGCTATCACTGAGGGAATGGGACCCTCTTTTGGCATCCTTTGCCTTTGCTTGTTTACTTAAGCCGCGTCTCTTTCTTTTAACTCCGATCCTAAGTATATAAGCATATATGTTGATATATAAGTTTATACAAAATATATACATATTAATATAAATTTAGTATGAGTTTTATATAAATTTCAAATTTTGTTTAACTGCTGGATGTGGACGTCCAGCGTTTGTGTTTATTGTTTTCCATAAACGACGGGTTAAAGTTTATAAATGTATTTATAAAGCAAACAACTTTAAAATTATAATTTTATATAAACTTTATATAAGTTTTATATAAAATTTGGAGCAGTCGCTTATCAGTGAAAGTTTTACGAAATTATATAAAGTTTAAACAGTTTATATTGAAGTTAGTATAAATTTGCGAAGTTTTATACCAAACGGCAGGGACCCATCAACTGGAATTTAAGCTTTTAAACAAACAAGCTTGACCCTTCAAGCTTGAAATGAAGTCGGTAGTTTAATATAAAGTTAATATTTAGTTAATATAAAGTTAGTATAAATTTTATATATAAATTAAATTTGAAAATTTGAGTTATAAAGCAATATAAAAGCCTTAGTAGGTATAGGCGTTTCGTTTACTTGTAAAATAACGGTCACTTCAGGACCGAGAATAAACTAAAGGACGCACTATGGATTCCACAGAGAATCCTCGCTGTTATATTTATAAATGAAATAAGAAACTTCTGGAAAGTTTAGCTTAAATTTATAAAAGTTTCTTCTAAAACGATCGTAAATCACTTTAATTATATAGAAATTGGACATTAAAATGGTCCAATATTAGTCGAAATTGAAGCTGATATGAAAGTTTGTATTTAAGCTTAAGTTTTGGGGTCAAATCGTCCCAAATGTGCCAACAAAGGACTTTTAGTAAAATTTAATAAAACTTTAACGACCCAATAAATCAATTTAATTGCCGAAAATTAAAGTATTTAAGCGGTGTCGCTCCAGCTCTCAAGCTTCAGTTTGACTGCGGCAGCGGAGAGTGCGGTCGGTTTGTAGACCGGCTCTGCAGCTCTTCAATATACTAGTAGTTTCTTACTTAGTTGGTTATCACTTGATTTTGGCTTTATTGTTTTGGTTTTGCGAATGGATGAACGAGCGATGGACGTCGAACCGACGAAGTCGAACATGTAAGTGTGGACAGGGAGGCTTAGCTTAAGTAACTAAGTATTATTGACGTTAGGTAGGATAGGCCCGCAGAATAGTTGAGGCAGAATAGATTGATTAGCAATAAGGTTAAGCCTCCAAGGACTCCCTGTCCGTACTTGTCTTTACATGATAGTTTAGCCCGTCCTTGCTTGTCCCGCAGATCCATAGCCATTGCTAGTCGTTTTAAAAATTTCATTAAATAGTCGAAGTCATGCTGAACCTCCCTCGGTCGATGAGTTAAGGCACAAATAAACGCGACACCCTCGTATAGATTTAATTTACGATTCTTTGAGTAGAGCTAGTAGTCCGACTTGGACATTTGAGCCGGCCGAGGTTAAATAAAACTTTCCTCAATGAATATTCGGAATAAAGCTCCGTACCATCCTTAGCCCTGTTTACTGGGTTTCATTTTGATTAGGCAGTACCGTTAGAAACATTTATCATTTATGAGGGGATATCGTTGCAAAATTGTGATCGGAATAATTATTAATAGTTACTTGTAAGCGATAAAATTTACCTGGCACACTGTTCCTTCCTGCAATTTAGCAGAGATTTTGCTAGGATGTTAGTAGCAATTACGCTTCTAAAATCGCGCCTAATACGCAACCATATTTGTTAATCTAATGTCTAAAGAGTGAGATAGCTCGCTCTGAGTGAAATTTGACGTAACTCTAAAATTACTCCAGGAATTTGACTTATTTTGCCCGGATCTCCGTAAGGATCCCAACAGTTGATTTAGTTCATGAAAACTTAGAATATCGCGTCGGAATAACAAACCCGACGACCCGACAGGGGTCCGCCATACCGAAAATTTCAAACGCTTATAATTCAAAATTCCTTCCATGAATTTTGACGATTTTTACTCTACACATAGAGGCCCGTTAGGCCTTCCATTTGCGCTATCAAGTCCTGCCGAACCATGGCCCGTTCAAAAATTATGCAAAATATGGACCCGAGCAGCGCAAAAGCCGCTCAGGGTCTACATAAATTACATAGATTTCTTCGCAGTATATACAGTTTTATAAGTAGGTTTTGGTTTACCTTTAGCACATATTTCCTGAGCTTTCAGCTTTAAATTTCGTTTCTACTCTGTGTATATTATAGTCATCAAGGCAGCACGAAAGCTATCGGAGTCATGAAACTCCGATATGCTGCTGCCTCGAAAAAAATATTTAATTTACCAGAGTTAGTAAATTTAAAGGCAGTGGTAAATATTTTTGTGTACAAAAGTTAGCTATATTGCTAGCGATATTGGGTCTATCGGGTCCCGACGCGACGGATCAATTTTTGTGAGGACCGTTGACCCGGTCCTAATAAATTGAAAGTTTAGGTCGAACCCAGCCCCTGTAAAATTTCATAGAAAAAGGCTGGCAAAGGACCTACCGTTGACAGACCCGTTTCATCGAGTAGGAATCATCAGAAACGCTAGTTATATTTTAGTAACAATTGGAGCTCTTTACGAGATCCGTTTTGAGGTCGAAACAGCCGCGTATTGCTTTAGTCTCAAATCAATTTGTAGGTAGCTGAATACAATTTTAACCCATGCCCCCATTTTCCAAAGTTGGCATGAAATTTGCATAATTGTAGCGAATAGGCACACCGTTTATATAGGTCATTCGGACGCATAGCATTTGCTTTGTAAACCAGGGACCCGCCTAAGCTCGTGCCTTGCCCCACATCAGTATCGTTGCGTCGTAGCAACGATCAGCGATCCGACTCTTTTGTGACATGATTTTCGTATCAAGAAATCAAGTTAAGACATCCAATTAGTTGGAAAAATTAGTTAAGCAAGCTAAGCCTTTCGGCCCTATCGAGTTTGTAGAAATTGTGAATAGCCCCAGAGCGATTCATTGCGGCGGCAGTGGCCGCTAGCATTTCTCGTTTTCGATCAAGAATCAAACCAGTATTTAACTCTCAAGATTAGGCAATCCAACGTAGGACGAATCAATAAATTTACCAAGCGTTTGTGGCCCCGCACATATATATATTACACTGAACCGTCAATTATTACAATCATTTGGTCAAAGTTGAATGATACAATTAGGCCATAATACATTTACGAACCCTTAGACCCGCATCCTGTTTTAGAGCATTACCTTTTGGCTGAATTACTAACGAACTTCGAGTTACGTTTATACGATCGTATTAGCAGTGGAAATTAAAGGCTCAGGCAACGTCTTCGTCACTTCCTTAAGTGTAAGAAGAGTCCCCTTGGAGTTCTTTAATAGGCTAGATAAATTTACGAAGTAATCGAACCATATATCACCCGTCGAACTCGTATTAGGATGTGGAATGCCCGAATTAGCATTCCATAGTTAGAATTTTAGGAATTCTGTGGTTTAGTCATACTTTATGGTAAGAATATAAAGCATTGTTCCGCTGAGCCAGGCATGAACGAAGGTCCTGAGAGAACCCCCGATTTAGGATCAAAATTGATGATTTAGTACTTTTCTGTGGATCCGGTTCGGTCCAGCACCTTCTTAAAATGTACAAATTTGTCCGTGAAATCGAAATATCAAAATCCCTAGTGCTGATAAACTACAATTAATGTACACAACACACATAAAATTTTAGACATAAATTATGTGTTGGAAAAGTTTGAAAAGTCAGAGAACTCGGTCCCAATCTTTTCCTACCGGGACCTCTAAGCCACTTAGCAGCGATTTTATCCCGCCTACTTTGGATCTGTTCTGATTCACGATCAGGGACAGAAAAGGTCCACAAACCGAGAAATTTTAGGTTACAAATTAATAGAAAATTAAGCTTTAACCCCACATCTTTATTGCCGTAGTTGAAGGATAATTTTATAGGAACCTGGAGCTATGATTAGCCTGTTGCACACTGTATTTTGAGGAAGATTTGTTGTACCAAGGTTACCGTTCATTCGTGCGTATGCGACTAGGAAAGAAAGTAATGTTGCACCATGATAATTGTTCAATATTGAAACCTTTGTCGATTTATTATAACCTGTCGTATTTTAACCCATTTACCGTTTTATCATAGGTATCTATCGTGTACGATAGCCGTTGATTAGGATGAGCAAAATCAGAATATCCCGAAATCCCTATTGTGTACGCTTTGACCGATATTTCCGAATTTGTCCATTGTATTTTGCCGCCTTTAGCTTTACCTGAACCTATTGTTTAACCGGAGTACCGTAGTAGTCGTAGCTACTGGAATGACGCCTTGATAGCCCACCGACTATTACATTATGCCTCACAGCTATTTCTCTTCCCTATTTTTGGAGTAAGGTAAGCGCAGCTGTCAATACGAAGGCTTACTAATTCACGCCCTGATTCGAACCAACCAGCTGTGAGTGTCCCATAACAAAGGCGATGACTCCGACATGCCCACAAATGTTCCCGCCCGATAGCGTACCATCCCATTGGCATTTGGCATTGTATCTATTGTATTTTTCCCGTACAATATACTCATGTATGTGAATGATTTTGGCATATCAATAAATACTCAATCAAAACCCAATTGCGCCCTTGTGTTTTACTGACCAATAGCAGCGATATCTGTACTGAAGGGGTTTGAAATTCGTCACCCAATCGGCGACCCACGTTCAGGTTTGACACACGCACGGAAGAAGCAAACCTTAGCGTGACTCGCCGATTCCTATTTGTATTAATTGTATTATTGTGTGAGTACGACTCGTGCGACTTAGGAAAAACAAATTCTTTACCCGAACCAACTTCTTTCGCTGAACGTCCAAACGCGATCCGACGTTAATCGTCTAGCGATTTGTCGGACCCTAGTGGGAGCCACTGGCTAAATAAATTATTAATCGTTCAGGAAAGTAGAAAAGAAAATTTTACTTAAAACACACTTCCAGGTGGAACGATGAGAGGGAATGGTGGTATGGTCTCTTTGGCCTGACAGCAGGTGACGGAGCCAACCTTCCTATGGACTTCAAAGGTAGTACCGCTTAGGCTACGTGCGCAACCCGTCCGGCACGACCAGAACACATCGTGTGAAGCGCACATGCGGCTCGCTAAGCTCCGTAGTCTCTTGGGACCGACCCGAATCAGAAATTTGAACACCTTAGGTCCGCCCTCGAGGTTACGATAGCCGGGGTCGTATGGGCATTACGCTGTGGAAGTGCGTAATGCAGCAGCGTCACGTCAATCTGATACATCTGTATAAAGAATTAAAACCAGAGGACACGTATTCAATTCTACTCATTAGTGATTATACATGATAAGTCACTCAGCAATTTAAGAATTGATTATATTTTACAATAGTTCTCTTGGGGGGACGATGAACACAATATCAGGGTCTCGACGACCACACTCACCTCCAACACGAACCTCGCTGCCTGCCTGCCTCAATGAACGAACAGGGATATTATATATTATATGTCAGTTTGTGTATCAATTATTACATCGAAATATTAGGGGTGATAAATTCAGCTTGAGACTCAATTTAGTTCGAGCCGAGCCGAGCTTCGTCAAAAAGCTCGAGCCAGCTCAGCTCGTACACAACTCGATATAACATGGTTAGTTATATATAGTTAGTTACGTGATATAACACATTCGTTTTTTTAAATGTGCCTGAGATTGGTTTAAAAATTTGGTGCTTAGATGTACCGAAAGCTAATAAAAAAGCGTCGCTGCACCTCCTTGCAAAAAAATCGCGGGCCCTGTCGTACTACAGTGGAAAAACGCGCCGAAAAGTGAAAAAGTTTTCAAATTGCCCCTACAGCGAAAAAATGACCTCGTGATAAGAAACATGACCTCCACTGTGAAATATTGGCGGCGCAACTCCTTGCCAGTAGTAAAAGACCATGCATAACTACATATGATCACCGCGAGGTCTCTATAGCATGGAAGTTCTCAAGGGCAAGGGCACTGGGCCACGCCGCCCCAAACCTATTCGAAGTTCAAGTATTTGACGTGTATGAAAATTTGGCAAGACCCATTCTGAATCTCACGTTATCTAATTGAATGTTAAACTTTTTGGCAATACCTCGGATCAGAAACAGATTTTCATAGTGTAAATCAGACGGATCAGAAAATCAGAAACATAGTGTAAATCAATAAACAATTTATTTGAGGAACTTAGCTTTAATATAATTTTGTTGCATACAAAATGGTGATCGCCATTTCTTATCGAGTGGTGTACCAAACATGCGTACTGCTAATTTAGTAAAATGTGCGATTGTATATATTCAATTACCCAACAGCTCTGCAATCCGCCGTTTTGTTATTCAAACACACAGAATAACTCCACCAGGTCTTTATTTTTATAATTTTACTTTTATTCGACGTGACGCAAGTAGGTACAGTAAGCGTTGTCGCGCCTGAATAAATATGAGAAATTATCAGGTACATATATACAGCATGTATGAACTATCACATGTTAGCTGTTCTCAACTCTATTCTACCGGGTTGTATCCGTTTGATTTCGATGCCATTCCTCAAAGTTGTGTTCATTGCCTTTCCTCATGATGGAACAGCTGTTGAAAGAATCGATGCAGTTTACGAACTCGAATTTGACGAAAATATCGACAAATTATACATTGACGAAGAGCTAATGCCAGCTGATGCTGTAGTGCTGCTATCCCAAAACCGAAAAGATCTTAAGGGAATAATTGACACGTGTCCAACCAAAATATATCTGAACAAAAGAGATACACTGCACCTAGTATATACTGATACAGCTAGTGCAGTTGAACTATTATAGACGAGTTCAACGCACTGTCTGAGCGTGATTCGTCAAGTTACACTAGAGGGTATACCAAATCCGTGTGTAGTGGTTGAGTAATTGTTTACCCCGATGGTAACCAATGAAACGCATGCGAAGACTGTGGAGAAATGGTTTCCAACTTCGTACGGGTTTGCAATGAAGTTACTAATATACCAAATGTATATATATATACTGATAATAGTTAAATTTTATAAAATACTTGGCACATGTATATATGTACAAAGTATCCTTTTAGTGGTATTCAGATTTAGTTAGATGTTAAAGATCTTGTTTATCACTGGAGACATCAAATTTAATCACTGTGTATGTAGTGTTTTTTGTTCATTTTTATTTCTGCCTGAAACTTTTTACTTCATCTTTTCAAACTAATTATTATCAAAGCACAAAAAGTTCTTTAACAAAACGCCATTCCGGGAGCTCAAGCATTTCATGCGCAATATGAGGTATATATGTGTCCATTTCACCCTGATATGCCCATATTAGTACAATAAATTGTCCATAAAGCACGAACGAATTTCAATAATTACGAAATGGAATTGTCTTTTATGCAGCGAAAGAAAATACTCCATCAGTGAATCTTACTACATTTCGTAGAAACTTCGCAGCCATCTTCATCGTCATTGTCAGAAATAACTATTTCAACATGATTCATATTCGATAGTTGGCAGTAGCTATGCTGATCCGAGCTGGATACAAGCCGACGTTTCCGACGGTACAGCACATTATTAGAACGAGCATTGGATGCGTGCTGCTTAAATATATTGCATGGATACGGGATCCAGTTTTCAACCGCAACGACAACGATGTCCATTATATCGTGTATTAGCGCGAGAACTTCTTTATATTCTGCGCTATGCTGAATGTCAAGCGCGTCTGTTCTGACGACATCCAGGTAGCTTTGAGCGATGCAGTTGTAGTCATTGTCATTTTTAGACATACAATTATCGTCATCATCAGATAAAACAACACAGTCACTCGAATCTGAGTCACTATCATTAATTGTCTCGGCGGCATGTAGTTGTCGGCAACCACCAATACAGGAACAAATTGCAGCCCCAGAGATGGATACTGCTGTTCTGGATCGACGCTTTTGACGAAGTTCAAAAACCTCGCCGCGTTGTGACCCACCATTAGCAATCGAAGAAGTACTGTTAGCCCTTCTTATTTCTCCGTTTATTGCCAAAAAATGTTTAATTTGCTTTATAATGGCTTGACTATTGTAACTCCCGTCTGTACTACTTGATGTACTGTTGCCGTATAGTCTGTAGCTATGATTAATATTACTGAGATCAAGATTTACCGTTGAGCGTGTTTTATTTGTGAATACATGATTAAATGAACCATCAGTATTGGATAAGGCATCATCAACTTCTCCCAACAGTTTGTCTAAAAGCTGCCGAATAAGGGGGCATGGTCGATTTGGTGGAACCATCGCATGTCCTGTAGGATTAGCAGAACAAGAACAATCTTCTGCGCATACACTAAGACTTGTTGTAGTAATTGGTACATTATCTTGTGAGCTGTTGCTGGCTGTCGAATGGTTAAACGCTGTTGAAGGTGATGAATCTATCTCCATAAACGAGACGATCGATGGAGTTTTAACCGGCAGAAAATCGCTATAACGGTTGGGAAAAACAGTTTCAGGTGTGCCCGGCTCGTCAACATAGTAGGGGATGTTATTACAGCAGACATGTTCTTCAGCGTATGAAGTTTCCTGCAAATAGGCGTATATTATGTTTTAATAAAGCGCAAATCGCTGTTTTAATTACACCAAAAATCAATGTGCTACGTTTTAAAGGGCATCGTAATTGTTTAAGTAACCTAGTTTAAACGGGACGAGCGTAGCTAGCCGAGTTTCCTCAGTGTTAAGTTGGAAAAAACCGTTTTTCTGCATCTATTAGTCGCATAACTCTTCATCAGATTGATAGATTTTCACATTCGACGCGCAATGAAATGAGTCTTGTATATGAGCTGCTTCCATGAATTCTCACCTAATTTTTAATAAAAAATTGTAAACTTTTTGATTTTGGGCTTTGTGGATCACCCAAGATTTTAAATTATAATTCTGGCCAGAGGCACCGTATCGAAAAATTGCAAGTCGTTAAACACATGATTGGTTTCATCCTTTTAACCATAGATTGGTTGGGTTATTAACATCTAGGGAAGCTACCGGAGGAAAATTTTGGCACTAAAAAATAGTCGAGTTTTGCTACTTTTTCAATATAGATGTATCTAGGTCAATAAAAATGTGTCTGAGTAAATTAAAAAAGCAACATTGATAACCCCGTCATCATGTATTATCGCTACGCAAAATATGAAAGAACGAAACATGAAGTTACACAATGAAAACGATCTGTACCACAACATATAATCCATCTATTGATTTTGAATTCAGTCATATCTGCTTAAAACTGTTGAATACGGGTATTAAAAACATTTTACTAGATTCTACACGGGGCCGGATGTGCTTTCACTGTATTTGTATTACCAAGTGTTTAGAAAAAATGTGTAATACTACAATGCTTGAAGCAGCATGACAAATATGTAGTAAGAACAGAAGTATGAACTTTTAACGATAAATCAGTGGACTCAGGTTTATATGTTGCAGGATAAGTTACACCCGTGCCTGGATGCGACCCTGGCTATCGGGCACCGCACATGCGGCGAGGCGGATGCGTAGCAATCACTCTGTAGGCCAGTAATATGCTAGGATGTATACTAAGATTCACCGTGACCCAACGAGTGCAAAAGTATGACAGTTAATCACCGTAGTTAACAAACAGTCGGTACTGTATCTACTACAAACTTAAAAAAATATTTGTGGAAATTTCCTTGAAATTTTTGCAAAAATGGAATGCAAATGGAAATCGAATATAAGAACCTACAATTTTTCGAGGTTGTTGAGTGTATACCGCAAAAGCAATTGTATTAGCCTAGTATGCATCATACTGGGCAAGCGCTAGAGCCCTGCAATGTGAAAAATAACGCTTCAAATTATATTTCTTAAAAGTGGTTTATAAATCTTATTTTTTGTTTTTTAGTCATTGAGGAAGAAATAAAGGGTCTAACGGTTTTGGATTTGTGATGAAAATAACCGTAGTGTTGGTAACGCGTTTCCGGTGTATTACCTCTTGTAATCCTGTGACTTTAAGGGGTACAGGAAGTTCAATTTGGACCTTGCAATAAGCACTGAGTTCAGACAAGACGCACTCGAACTGACTATGTTTGCCTTTAAAGTCAATAATGACAAGCTTCAAGTCCCCGATATAAGTTAACGACTTGCGGGCTTCAAAAATTCTCCTGAGCCCACGGGTACCGAGCCTAGCTGCGGTCAATAAACCTCCAATTTTCGCCGCCTCAAAAATTTTTGCACGCGCACACCAATGGTTTAACCTTTGGTATTGATTTTAAATTAAACAATAAAATATTGTGGCTACAGAAAAGTTCTAAAAATATAACGCCTGGCTGTTAGATGGATCCCGGCGAAGTCACATACTCGGTTTGGATTCTCAAAAAATCACTAACCAAAAAAACATAACTGATTTATCGCTTGAATTTATTTTTCCATTGAGATCCCTAGGGATCTACATATAAAACAGCGCTTAGATTTCTTAGGGTATTTATTTTTCGATTTGCATTTTGATTTTCTAGGCCCTTGTGTGTCCGCAGACTAGCGTTAAGAATTTCGGATTCTTTTCCATTATCCCCCAGCCCGCGTGTGCCCAAAAATGGTCAGATTCTGGAAATTTTGGTATTTTTGCGATCCTCGAGATTTCCCCTGATTATTTCAACCAAAAAATCGAATTTTTAATATTTCAGATTTTTTGGGTGCCGAGGGTCCCCCTTGGGAACTCAAAAAAATTATTAAAAATAGAATTTTCACCCACCATTTGACGCAGCTTGACGAGCTGAATCGAATGGTGTTATCTTTAACGAGACCCGATAAATTATGGCCAAAAACTGTTCAATTGCTGAGCCTCTCAGCCTTCCATAAAATATCTAAAAAATTCTAAAATCCCTTGGGCCCAAAAATCTAAAATTTTGAAAATTCTATTTTTTGGTTGAAATAATCAGAGGAGGTCTCGACGATCACAAAAATACCAAAATTTCCAGAATCTGACCATTTTTGGGCTAACGTGGGCTGGGGGGATAATGGGAAAGAACCGAATTCCGGCCTACGGTCCGGGCCAGTTCAGCAATCGGGCCGGACCAGCCAGTAATCAGAGATTACAAAGGGGCCGAGCCCAAACGATGCAGATCCGGGTCGGTCTGTGCCGTCCCCGATTTCGAACAAGCCGGGTCGGACCTAAAAATGTCAGTCCGCTCTTACCTCAATGAAGGACCGAAAGATAAGTACACGGTTTTATAATTTGGATTCGTTTTTAAGAATTTCTTGTAGCAGTACTTCATTTACATCATTGAGTTTCTCGTGTAAGAGACTATCACATAATTAAAAAGGCAAAAAGCGTTGTTCTGGTATGTTGAACACAATGATGGGGGATCTCTTTCGACGTATGAGTCAGACAGGATCAAAACCGGGTGACACACAGCAGTATGATCACAGACGTTATTCAAACCCCAGGCTCCGTTTCTCGTATTTCCATTACGGTTCCCCAGAGTTGTGCGGGGGTGCGGGTACCCGCGGGCCAGGCTGAAATCCTGATACCGCGAGTAATACTAGGAGGTACCCGCTTAACGTCACTACAAAATTTTGACTTGGGGGTGGAGGTAACCACACATTGTGGGGGTAAACTCATCATGTGATACGACGATAGCATGTCGAAAAAATTTGTTGCTTCAAACCGAGTCAACACATGCAGCTAATAAATGAAACATGTCGAAACAACTGTAATTATACACTATTTTTAACGCGACAGTGCTCACAGTTCCAAAATTCTCTGGTTTTTACCCGTACAAACTTGCTGGGTGTTTTGCGCAGGATGACTATAATACTCATTTTGATGGAAGTTTTTGAGAAATAATTTCACATAAGCCAGGTAGATTTATTTCTTAAATTTCAATATTCCATTTAGTTTACACATGTGGCGCTTTATCGAAAACATCAATAGTATTTTGTTAAACAAAAAATAAAATCATGGATTGTTTTGTGTGCTAAATATCTACATTCGTTGGATTGATAAAACTTGCACCGTGACAAGGATTTGTTACGAAGAGTGCTCCTCGACAAGGATATGAACAAAACTGGAACACTTTGGGACCAATTCAAATCGACACATCTAGCTGGGTGAGCATTACCATTGACCGCTCAAATACGTTGTCGGTGGGTTTGTAAAATATTGTGGGTTCTTATAATCATAGGTCACCGCGGGTCATGGATCACTCCTATATGATACACGTCCATTAGTTCCTCAATGCATTCTTTAAATCATATACACAGGTGTATAACACGGACGAAAATTTGCACATAGCATTGTTTTAGCCAGAAACATTCCACCGCGTTTTAAAACCTTTTCCACTGCAACTTTAATGTTGCATGAGTAATATATTTTTCGAAAATATATATACTTATACACATGCACAATAAGGAATAATCATCTCTGCATTGCTCGATCAACGCGTGTTAACGTACATTTTGCAATGTACCGCAATACAAGACGGAGTGAAAGCGCAAAAATGGTTACAAGTGATTATTATACCAACATTATTAGTAAAGCTGTAATATTGCAGTCATCGTTAATTCGCCAATCAAATTAATATTAGTTGGCACTGTTGAATACTTTCATGCATGTCTTTGCCGTGAATTTACTTAAAGTGAAATCGATATAATATAAAATACAGGCTAAAAGACTTACATTTTCTTCATCAGAACTGCTGATGTCCACTACTTTACGATCTGAAGTTCTACAAGGCTCAAGAGACATGGATACGACGTTGTGAGCAACATTATTATTATCCTCCATTATACTACTGTCACAACTAATAACACTTGTACTATCGCTAATATCACCATCAGTATCACCAGGAAAACTACTGGTGTCATCGGAATATAAGCGGCATGCAATTGGATGTGGATATCGATTAACATTATCCCGAATAAAGCTGCTGGGTTTGCCCATACCCAGCCCCTGGCCGGTGCAACTTCGATTATATCCTCTACTAACGAGTGAGGTCAATTTGTCCAAATTTAAAACTTCGCTTGCCGGTGAATCTGGAGATGACGGGGTGTCGGCAATATCAACAAAAGGAGCACGTTTCGCTCTTTCTTCGACTAGATTAATAGTACGAATATATTCGATATCGTTATTTTGTTCTTCGACACAGCAATCGTTTTCAGATTCCTCCTGATACAACTGCTTTAGCCTTTCAAAATCTGTTTCAAATCTATCGCAATTGCTGCGCGAATAGTTAGAGTCACTACTTCTGTTTGAATATCTTCTGTTGCGGCAAACTTTATCGCCAGGATGCGATGTATTGGACTCATCGCTGCTGAGGGTAATTACATCACCATCCATACCGGTTGTGTTAGCGCATCTGAGAAATATATTTTGTCAATATCCATATATAAATGATAAATCGCAACAACTCAGCAAAATTTTGTTTTTTAGAATAAGCTCAAACCTTCATAACAGCCACAATTATTGTTACTACGTTTGAAATGTGATGGTCTGCTCAATGGAACCTACAGAACATATTGTGCAATGCGCGCGTATATTTTTTGAAAGTTCGAGATACTAGTGCATCATGAAATACAGATATACTTCACACGTGAAGAAAAAGATGTTGCAAACTTGAATATTGAGAACCAAGTAGAATTTACAAAAATTCTAGAGTACAATTATTGTTAAAAGTCTCAACACAAGCCATGTCCAAAATGATAAATTTAAACAAAAAATTTCACATGCAGAGCATCTGAATTTCATTCTTTACACGAGTGTTTCTAGTCAGTTAAATCGTACTAAAATGTTTTACAAATAAAAAAAATTAAAAATATTTAAATAAATTTCCAGTTCCAAACCATGTCTTGCTTAAAAAACCGATGCTTTTATATATCGAGATTTTCATTTGAAATTCGTCGTGTCGTGATTGTAAAATATAACTGCATATATTACAGAAAAATTAGCCTTTATGACATAAGTGAAGGTCCATAGGCTTGGGGGGAGGTCCCGGGGCGAATTGGGCAGTAAAGTTTTAGGAACTCAAAATTTTTCCAAATTTTGCTAAAATTCTCACCTTTTGGCAAATTAGCTTTAATTTTTCTTAATTTGCCCTACCTTTTGCCAATTTTTACCAATTTCACTCTATTTTGTGAGAAAATTTTCCGCAAAGGTCTATGCACGCGGCCGAGAGGTTGAGTAGATTTGGATTGAAGGGTGTCCGATCGACACATATAACCTCCCCCGTGAACACTTATACTTTAAGGTAAGTATATAAAGAGGACTGTAAGATAAAATTTTAAGCTATAATACATATATTTGATTTTGTGGAAATTTTGAAACCATGCGGACTACAGTGACTAGTGTCGTATATGTGGTGAAAAAAATTGAGCGACACTATATTATGAAAACCCACTTTTAATTGCGTCAGATTCAGTACAAAAGATTTGCCCTTGCCTCATGAATTAAATTATATTTCGAACAAAATTGACGTGCCTAATTGAAGGCCGCCAAAGTGTTTCAGTTTTGTGTATACCATTGTTGCATATTGTCAGGTGTACTCTATCGTGATAGATACTTCTTACTTGAAAATTTTAATCTTCCTAATAAATGTATATAGTATTGAACACACCAAAAATTCACAATTTTATTTTTACAGGTCTGAATAACAACTAACAATTACTGATGGGAGTAAAACTCGCAGACTCGGATAGTGATAGATATGACTCACTGTTGTTGGTTTTTCAGCAAGTTGGAGGCTTGGAAATTCGTGTAAAATCTATTCAGAACCCTCTATGACAATATTTCAAAAACAAATTTCTGCTACCGCGCACGGAGAAGACGATGCGGGCTGCACTACCTTCGCCAGCGCGAAAAATGTGTAATCGACGGCACTTCAAACAATTAAACCTTGCAAAATAAAAATACAACATCGCGTCGTGGAATGTGAGAACAATCTTAACGGATGGACACAGCTACTTTGTCATTCCCTAATGAAACACAACATACATATCGCTGATCTCTCCGAAACCAAGTTTGGCAATTCTGGCACATTTGACCTACGTAACGATTGCTGTTAAATTTGACAATTGCCGCGTATGGCCGACAATTCCAAAAAAGACAAGCACACTTTCTACGAACAACTGGTCTAAAAAATTAGTACACCCAGCAAACGCGACAAAATCGGTACAAGGTTACTGGGCAAGCAAAGAGCAGTAGGACGCTTTATAGTCTGCAGTCGCTCTGGCAACGGTGCAAGACTAACATCCTTGGCTCAAATCTGTCTCAGCAGGTCACGAATACCACTTTAAAACACCAAAGCGACATATACAAACTTTCAGAGCACCCAACGGGTTACTTTCAAATCGAACACCTGCTCAACCGCAAGAATTAGATATCATCTGTGGATTACTGCCGCAATTACTGTTGAAACCCGTTGCCAGTGGTAGCAAAGATAAATGTGCGACGAGAAAAACACCATTTTCGCCGTACGAAACGTTTTGCATCGCATTGTAAAATGCCACGAGATCCAGCTCATGCCCAAACATTTCAGAAGGCATTGTCGATCAAATTTGAAGCGTTAGCGACGTATGAATGCAATACAATCGACTATACTTGGGAGAAGTTCAAAGATTGTGCGTCGCTGACAATCTGCGATGATCTACAACCGGGAACACCCAACAAAAAGTGCGCAAGAACAGAAGAGGCCAATAAGGTAAGCACAGCTTGCTGTAGTGGACATTCAATAAAATCTGTTCTTCGGAAACACATCAAACATGAGAAAGAGGCATATTATTCTCTAATTATTGCAGAAATAAACGGTGCTGCAGCCACACATGACCAAAGAAATTTATTCCTTCTATGATGCAAGATATGTGAACCACGACTAGATTTTTAGTATGATAAATGTTATAGGGGCAACATAATTCTTCGAACTCTCAATAGCTACAGCACTGGCGAAAACACTTCAACCAGCTTCATAACCGTCACGCACCATGTACCCGTTTATCGGAAGCTGAACTACACTTTGCCTTCTACTACAGCGAAAATGACTGCCAAGAACCCACCGTCATGCCAGGTGAACACTTTGAGAAGATCGGCTACCGCCGGAGCTGTACAAAACACTCAATCCGTGATTAGTACAACACTTGAAGCAGTTACACAATAGTTTGGGCAGAACAAAAGATGCCACAAGATTGGCGCACCCCTATCTTGTCTTGATACCCTTCCATAAAAAGGCGATAGATCCGCAACCTCCAGCTACAAAAGAATTTCGTTCCTCAATATTGCCTTCAAGATCTTAGAGGCCATCATCGCCAACCGCTTCAAACCTCACTGCGAGAATACTCTTTCTAATCTCACTTCATTAGCTCAACGCTAATCTGTTCGTACTTCATGAGACGTTGCATGAATATGGCAGGCCAGTCGCAGTGGTTTTTGCTCAATTTAATGGGTCTTTAGATTCCGTACACCGGCCGGCGCTATATAAAATTGTAGCAGCAGATGATGTTCCCATCAGGATTATCGAACTTGTCAATGCATTTTGAGCCGTCTTATTCTGCGGTTCGCATTGATAACTCGACATCGGATCTGCTCGAAGTTCAATCCGGCATACGACAGGGTTCTAATACTTTCATCAACGCTTTTAAATTTTGTGGTCGACTGAGTTATGCATACCGCTTTACAGCACGATTTATAGCCTTGACAAAATTTAAAGTAAAATGAAGCGCAGCCCCCAGTAATACGTATTTTCAGTTGGGACATAAATATGATGATATACGTGCTGTAAAGCCATCTAAAACACGAAACATGCAGTTATAAATATCCCGCTTAACGTTGTGGACACGGGTTTCCGCAGCTGAATTTGTAGTTCACCTGCAGATTCGACCTGTGGACCCCAAGCTCGCAACCCCAGTTAAAATTTTTGCACATTTGAGAGGTCACCTTGTACGGATTAATGCGGCAAAAAGGACAGACTTTAAATTTTGGGAGCAAAACTGCTAAAATTGAGCTAAATTTTCAGTTTAATGAAAAATTTGGCGTCGGTTTCAAATATCGAATAATCAATAATCTTACCACATTTTAAAAAAGCTAAGAGTTTTTAACGACCAGGCAAATACTAATACATCAGCAACTCATGAACTGTAAACACGCAGTTGTGTTGTGTGTGCTGTGTTATTATTTTACTGAACTTATTTATATATCCAAAATGAAAACAAATACTAAGGTCACGCTACATTGTTTATGCTTTAATGCATTTTCATCGAATACAGAAAGTGTACGAGACAAAATACATGAAAATTTAATCCACCTAAATGGACTCATGGCAATGTGGCCCACGACCCACGGTTAACCACCACCAACCTTCCATTCTTGATTTAGATTCGCGTTTGCTAAGATTTTGCTCGGATGCTTAACACAAACGAATACCAAAAACACTGTCAAGCGTACAATTCGCAACGAACTGAGTACAGGTGAGAATTTAGGGTCTCGGTTCGGCTTGAGTCCACTTTAGAGCTATGTCTCTGTCTGAACAGCCGAGCCGAGGCTAAGCTGTGTCTGTGAAAGCCGAGCCTATTTTGTCTGGAAAAGCTGCAATCAGCTCATAAAAACTCATTTCTAAAATAACAAACATAGCTTTAACTGCTGATGTATAGCACAATAAACAGCCAAGATAACCTTGGACAGATTCATAAAAGCTCCAAGCACAACTAAATATAAGGTTGTTTGAATAGTATGTTCTTTCTTGAAACGCAAACTTTTCTTAGGAGCCTAAGTGTTGAGCCTAGATTTCGATCGGAAGATCCTAATTGGTATTGCATCTAGTTGTAATACGTACAGCAACTAGGGCGTGAACAAAATATACGTACAATCTGATGTACAACAAAGCCTAAGTCGGGTAGCTGCGCTCTCCGAACCCCCACCTGTTTTTTTCTATCGCTATAACGTACAGGCTCTAAAAGTGATATGGACCGCTGTGTCGCACAAACTGATGACGGCCAAGCAGGTGTGTAATGTGTTAGAAGTAAGAACGAGCCTTAAATTAGAGGCTCAGCCTGCATGTGAAATTTCAGGCTCAAAGCTTGGCTAGTTCGGTCCCAGCCCAGGCTCGGCTCTATTAGCTAGTTACTTTGCAAAGGATCTCAATATATGCTATTTATCTAGTCATTACTGAAACCAACAGGTCTAGAAATCCCATACGGTATTACAAAACGACTTTCGGCATGTATATAAATTACAGAAAGTAGAGGCTTCGCACGGACTGTTAGGTTTCCACAATTGTAGGTAATACGGTCAACCTGAAGCCTGTTATATCATCTACACTTCTGTAGTGCTGCTCGTTAATTTAAAATTTTAACTTAAACAGACTTGGCATATATTCATCGTTTATCAAACAACATAGGAAGGATTCCTTGGTGCCATGTTAGAACCATAATGAATTTAAGACGGGACACGGCACTAGACCAGTCGGCCACGTTTGTTCTTCATTATATTCCAGGTCATTTGAGCTGAGGTGGAAGTTTCCCAAAAAACGTTTGAAACGTTGCAAATATTCTGTCTTAAAAGTGGAATACAATGGCCTAGCGTGGCAGAAAAAAGCAAGCGCAGCTAGCTACCAGAATTTCCCGGCTAGAGCCAGCAATGGTGTTATAAAACTACTCTTTCGGAAAGACGGTTTAGATCGCCCTTTATATCCTATCCCATGCTTCTTTCTAATCCGTTCTTCCTCTGAAAAAATCATAAAGATCACTGTTGAAGTTTAGCTGACTCAAGGGTTACGCAGCAGCCAATGAACAATTAATGAGGTGGCTGCTATTGCCTAGAGTAAACCCAACGGTAATATGAAATATATAAAGGGTTTAGATATAATCACAAAATTTCCAAGCTGCCTAACTAACGGTTTAACCATACAACGTCGTGATGCTGCCATATTTAACTTTTGCCCTAAAAATTTACGTTACTCAGTTGTTGCTTTAAGCTTTTTTATAACAATACACCGTGTACCCATCAGGATTATTTGGATCGCTTTTAGGAACCCAGGTGCTATGCAGCTTTGGTGGTGCGCGATAAGCGTTTCGAAGTCACGAAAAATTCAAAGAACGATGAACACTGCAGCGCTTGTTACCTTTAGAGGCTTTTAGTCTTTAGAACAAAGAACAGCTTATAGAAAAAGGTTCGCGCAACGATAGCCCCCAACTTATGTAGAATTTATGCTCTATAAAATGTCCCAGCCATTTGGAATTTTTTGACCTTGTAGCCAAGACCAGTACTAACGGCGACAACACTACATACGTCAAAATGACGGTTTTCGCAACAGAGGCTGTAAATATACATTACTAGACAATATGTATATACATCACTGGGCATATAAGATATATAAAGCTTAGGCTAATATGCTTAATATGTCGAAAACGGCAGAGAATGCATTGATCTACGGCCCCCAAACGTAACATTGACAATTAGATAATGAAAATGTCAGCCAAACATTTTGTTACCAAAATACGTTCCTAAGCAGTCCAACGTTCATGCAGCGGTAGCCCCCAAGTTATGAAGGACTTACGTTATATAACGTCCAAAGCATTTGGAACTTTTGTGCCCCTGTAGCTAAGACCATGCATATGTAACAGGACCGTCCCAATCAGTTACGTGTGCTTTACAGGAATTCGACGTCCAAACCTTGTTAAAATGTCTCAAATCGAACCTGGTGCCATGGTTACCATCAATATTTTGTCAGTTATCAATTTTGTAACAATATTTTGGCAGTTGTCAATATTTTGCCAGCTATCCATATTTTGGCAGTTATCAATATTTTGCCAGCTATCCATATTTTGAAAGTTATCAATATTTTGCCTGTTATCAATATTTTGCCAGTTATAAATATTGTGCCAGCTATCGATAGTTTGACAGTAATCAATATTGTGCCCGTTATCAATGTTTGATACCTTATCAATTTTTGTATGCATTTTTATTTATGGCGCGTCATATTGGACGGGCCCCTCAAGGCCCACAGAAAGTTTGATTCAGGTTAAGGTTCAGATTTCGAACGAAGAAGGGAACGCGACAAAGTCTTTACTTGGCACCAAGATAAGAGACCTAAACGGAACTCGACCAATAGCCCCTATGCTTCCCATTGAAAATTAACATATATGACCGTCCGGGAATAGGAGGCCACTGGTCGATTGAGCCAGACCATTACCGCACAAGTGACCCAAACCAGGAGTATCGATTTCACCTGGTTTAAGCAGTATATAGCGTAATGGTCGCACAAACATACTGAACCAAATTGGTTACGGTAGCTTCCGAATATTCGGAAATAACGGACATCGGGCTCGTTTACCGGCCCGTAACCGTCCAACGGTTGGGATTTCCCGAAAATATCCCGAATACTTTTCGGCAGAGAATTTTTAGGGCTTTCAAATGTGGTCAAAATATCACAAATGGCTGGAGGATTTCATGAGAAATCTTGGGGACAAACAGGCGAAAGTTCAATTAACAGCCATTACTTAAGCTAGGTTTGGCTGGTGACCATGGTTCCGAGTAGATATGACTTATATATATACAGGCATATAAAGATATATAGAATCTACATCTGATATATGTGTGTGTGCTACTTGATTTTCACGCCCCGGTACTTCTATTTTTCCGCCCCCACCGGACAAATCCTCCCTTTTATAGCACCTTGAACGCCCCCAAAATCATTGATCAGCGCTCTAGCGGCTGGTCTCTCTTCTTACCGTCGAATCATTGATTGGAATTGTGAGTGTCTCTAAGTCAATTACCCATTGAGACATCTAACGAGACCAGGCGGGTCTCGACCTGATCAGTCATTTCGCTATTAAAGGAGTCATTTTTCCGTTTCATAACGCACTACGAAAATTCAACATAAAATTCCGTCCGCTTATACCAGCCCCGTATTTGACCTCCGACACTAAATGCGCTCCTGCGACCCCTCATTCTACTCGTCTGTTTTTGGCGAGCACAACGATATACGGCGGGCTTCCGCTCGACTTCCCGTTAACTCGCTATAACACGCCAAAGTGCCCCTAGCCTGGAAAACCCGACTATGGGTGGGTACAAAACACCCGAAAATTTATGCCTAACTCGAAAATAGGCAAATTGCCCCTCATTGCGTTCGCCACGCCAAGACATCTCCAAATTTACCTGGCGGGTCTCCGTCTGTTGCCCCGTTAACCCGGGACAGCCGACAAAAGCGCCCCCACCAGCCTCGACACTCTATCTGTGGCGATTCTAGTGCCCCTCTAACCACTGCCTTCCGGAGGGGGAAATTACCCCTCTTTCGAATCGCCCCCTCAAGGCGACTCCAACGGTCCCCGGCGGGCGTCGCTCCGCCCAACCGTTAGCGCGGGAAAGCCTGCTGAAACTCTGTATACTTATATATATGTCGGAACCCAAATGTGGGTCCCGACCCGCCACTACGTCTACCCCCCTTGTGTTTGGTATCATTCGGCCCCGTTTTCCGTCCTGGGACCGAATTTCACCCCAGCCCCTTGAAGTTTGTCCCGCTACCCTTCCCCTTCCCCTTCTTTTGTCTCCGCGTCCTCGTTTTCCTTTTCTTTTCTTTTCGCTCTCTCTAACCGACTTCTTTGGTCGGTTGTTGTCGCCGCTGTCGTCGTGGCTGTGTAGCATATATGTGTTGTCGTTGTTGCTATTGTTGTAGTTGTTGTTGCTACTGTTGTGGTTGTTGTTGTTGTCGTTGTTGTTTTATGTGGTTTCGATGCGAACTTGAGCGACCTTTCTGTCGCCCAGGTAGCCCGTGTGTCTCGTGTGTATTGTATGTTTATGTGCTCATGAGTATTTGTTTGTATGTGTACGTATGTAGGTATATAGATATATATATGAACTTATATATAAGGACATGACAAAAACCAGGACGGACGAGGACAAGACATGTTAAATTTCGTTAAATTTGCAAGTTTTACGGACGGATTAGACACGAACGACTAGGAAGGACGGGAGGTATGTTTAGCGCCCTCCCGTGGGTTCCTGAGGCCCCCGACTAGGGCTCTCTTGATGCTTATGGGTAGCAGGGAATTTGCTGCGCCCCTAACCGCAAAATGAACTCATTCCCGCCATCGGTTCCCCGCTTAGGGACGTTTTTGTGACACCATATCCCGATATTTGAGAAAACGTCAAAATGGAATGTTTGGTTTTATCTTATAAGTCAATATGTAAACGTGCAATGTCTGCACGTTCTCCTGTGAAATCGATAGCGAGATTTAACCCCCAGATGGACTTTTGGGAGGCTTACGTGGGTGATGGATGGGACTGCTAACTCGTCGACAATAGAAACTTAGCCTTAAATCGACTAGTTAGCTAACGAAATTTGATGAATGAGGACATGAAAACCGAATTAACACGAAAAGCGGACAAATTCTCAGCTTATTCCAAGCAAATCTATGGGTAGAATCGAGTTTCAAATTTGAAATTTGACGGGTGATCCAACTCTTTTTCTGGGACAGTTGGGAATAACGGACAATTTAAGTTAGGTAAGGGGTTTAGCGATTTGACTAATGGTTTTTGGGTAAGGAATTTTAAGCTGATTGACAGGAATTTGAAAATACAGATGGGAATGGGTTCGAACTTTCAAGAAAATTCGGATTAAATCTGCAGATGTTTGACCTCCGAGTATTCGGAGGGTTCAAATTTGATGTCGGCGATTTCGATTGAAGCCGACTCTCTTTAACGGGGTTCCAGGGTTTACGATACTTCTCAAAAATAAACTTCGGGGAATTTTCCGATCGGGCGCCCGGGTTTGAACTTGAAAAAGTGGGCGTCAAAAGAACATCGACGATTGGATGGCGACAAAATCGCCATCCTAAAATACAGGCAAAAATTTTGAAGCGACGACTACCGAGTCGACTCTACGAATCAGTTCGACTTCGGCAGCGCGGAGTTCGGTCGACTCTACAGACCGGCTCCGACGCTTGAGTTTTGTAGCACAGGTTCATAATATTTTCCCCCTTTCTGGTGCTTTTTGTTCTTCGGGTTTGGAATGGAATTCGATGGTTGGAGGACCCGGGTAGACATCTTTCGTCTCGCGGAAGGGGACTAGCAATTGCTGTCCCGGACCGAATATTGTAAGTCAGGAGGAGAACCGAGTGCATGGGGGTTTATTTTCCCCGGATCTGAATGTAACAGACCGTTAAAATTCAACTACTGGTAGCACGTTTTTACATGTTCTTCGACAAACCTCCTCTAGTCGAGCTCCGTTTTGGGCACGTTGCATGAACGCACGGAGGGTATTTAGTTGTGAGCATCAAAGTCAAAGTCCTTGTGATTCCCCGTGGTCTTAGGTAAGACAAATCAAAATGGACGCCTCTCGTCCACGTTTTACATGATGCATCGGTTTTGAGCTAGGGTTATTGAATTTTCCTGAGCTGACCACGGTAAAATTTCCCAACTAAATACTAGGGACTGGCTTACTTGTTTATGGTTTACAAATTTAGAGCTTAGTTGACCGTTCGATCCTCATGCCGCTGTTTGAGCTCGAACAGACGTCGCAGTTAGGAACGGGGGACTAGCCTCCGCTGAGCTTTAGGAAGCCCCCAAAATTTTATTTAGCAGTTTGAGCTAGGAAAATTTGGGAAATTCAAAGGACTGAACAAATTCTAAGCATATTAACATGGGCATAAGGTGTTTGCTTTCTAATAAGAGCGATTGAAGGGTACCAAATTTAACCAAGTTATTTGGCGTTAGGATAAAGCCGGTATATTGTTTGATTTTCACATAAGAACTATCAGTGCTTTGTGGGACGTTCAGTCCCCGAGTGCCCGAGTCCTCGACAGCCCCTTATGACCCCACTTTCTAGGAGCTCGTAAAACATACTGCTTTATAACGTCTACTTCGAAACCGTCTCGAATAGGCTATTAAGTTTACTAAAGTTCACTATAGTACGCACACGTGGTTAAGCTTGATAGTAGCACGTAGGAAGCCATCCTCTACTAAAACGAGCCAACAGCGTGGCTAGATACCATGATCGGCCGCAGTACACGTTTTCAGAGGAACGCTAGGGTGCCCCATGTTTAAAATAAAATTACTATACCCTCATGATAATAAAGAAAAATTGCGTCCCCTCGCGAATCGTTTTGGCCTTAAAACGAGCAAGTGCAAAACCCCGTTTTCTTTATAGAGCAACTTGATCGCTGAGTTTAGCCGGTTTTCCATTTTGTATCTGGTTGCCCTTTAGGCTGTGTACTGTGTACATCCTATTTAGCTTTTCACAGTTTTTGTATCTGTCCTTTTTCATTTTCCAGTTTTGAGATTGAATCTTGCACGGGGAAATTAACCCCGCTGCAGAAATTTCAGTATTAACCACTCGACCACTGAGGTCTGATAAATTTCGCTAAAATTTTAGTAATAACTCGACTGCACAATTTCGATAGTGCAGTCGAGACACTGTATAACTACAATGCGTATAGTACAATAAGGCATTAGGATAAGTTATAGAGAGAGAGGACCTAGGTCAACCCCCATCGTCATAAGCCAACTATTCACGAATGTTTAGGACTCGGGGCATTCTAGCCCCCGATTGGCCTACAGAATACATTGAGGTCAAGGTAATCTATAATTAGTACAAAACCCGTTCTAGTGGCGAAAAGCGTGGAAGACTCGATAAGCATACTAGGCAGAACTTATAGGACCAGGAGCGTGTATGTGTCTGGATTTGCTAGTTATATGGCTCTTTTAATAGTACCTCGCTTGTAACGGGCTGATGCATAGGACCCATTCACTTGCATTACAGTTGACTAAGTGCATACCATCATGTAGCGATGCGGACCGTAGTTGGTTCGAGTAATGTGGGCTTACGGAACGATAAACCTGCCTTGTGAACCTGTGTTTATGCTCGTACCCGGGCTCGCACCCCTCTTCTATCTTCCATTAAATCCATCCGCTTGCGCAACTTACTCTGACGCTAGCTTTAATGCGCTTTTTTGTGGTCAGTATTTGTTGCTGCTTTAAACCGAACGCCCTCCCTTCCCCGCACGATGCCCCAATTGCTTATAACGCCGCGCGTTATCGAGAGCGAATTTCGAAGCACGCCAGAACGCACGACCCGTGTTGTAACTCAATTTGTTATTGCTAACAAGTACACGCCGCGGGTACAGGTTTCGGCCCGGTATTTCTGGGAACGTCTTCGCTCAAACCACCCCGCTTCCAGCATGGAAATAGACAACGGAATGCGCGACCGGAAAGTTCGGGTACGACTGTTCCAATTTTTATTGTATTCAATGATCCTCTATTTGCTTGTCTACATTCCAATACTGTAATGTACTTTAGAAATAAAATCTTGAAAATTACCAGATTTGTCCCGTGTTACTTATCTTTTAGCGCAATAAGTACGTCCTACTGGACGGGCCGACCCTTCGTGCCACGGTTTACGGACCAAAATACCCCAAGCCCTGACACGAGCGGTCCGCCGCCAATACTGACTTAGTTGGATAATGGCATTAAGACGAGAGAGGTCCGCAAATTTATTCATCAAATTCGTTTGTGCGCTTGTCACACTCACACAAAAGATAAAATTTACTAGGAAAACTTCATCACTAGATACTAATGCGGCGTTCACGTTATAATGTCCCCGCTGTTTGGAACTTTTGACCCCCTGTGATCGCGACCCTACCGTATAGACAGCCAGGGTGACACCCATACTGTATATCAAATGCCGAGGGTGTACGACACACCCTTAGCTACTACATTTTTTCTAGACAGTGTCGTACACACCCTTAGCTACCGATTTGGCGCGAATTAACTATCACGGACACCGTCTGTAGATAATGCGGTTTATTAGTCAACTGTCCTGTGGAGTTTTTCCTAAATTCTCCATATTTGTATCTAGCCCATATGAACATTGCTCAAATAATTCCGAACACTGTCAATAAAACTGCCAGAAGATACGGTGTACCTGACACTGTCGGTAAGCGGTAATACGCGTAACTAGCTACCGTTGAAAAAATTTATTAAAAACATGGGGTGTCTAAGACACCCTGTTGTCAACAGTGTCTGACACTGTGTGGGGTACATAGGTTCCAAACGTTGGGGACATTATAACGTGAACGCCGCATAATATTATTAAATTACTACGTTCCAGAGTAGATAGTCCGACGTTAAACTCTCAGGGAATGTCGGAAACCTGTGGGGGTCACATAGGCTACAAACGACCAAGTGTTCACACGGGAATAAACTAAGCGGAACTCCAAAATTTATCTAGTAAATCTAAATTATCACGCGTTTTCACTTGAAACTAAGTCAGACAAAACAACTTCCGTTAGATCAGCATAGGGAATATTGGTTTGACATTATGACCTGTGAGCAGGTTTCGGTGTCAACCTCCCTAGGGGACCTCAGCAATCATACCGAGATACTAGACACGTGCGCAACCAAAGGTTCGAACACACCCCGTGAAGCGCGCCTGCGGCTTGCTAAGCTCCATAACTTCTTGGATCTCACCAAGAAAAGTGGCTAAACGGTAAAACTCATGGTCCACCCTTGAGGTTATGATAGCCGTGGTCGTATGGGCATGGTGTTAGGAAGTTGCGCCATGCAGCTGCGCCTCGTCATTACACATAAAGTACAAACGGGACAACACTACATATACTTCAAAATGAGTGATTTCGCAACACGGGCTGCAAATCTATTACTAGACAATATTTATACATATATATTACTGGCTGGGCATATAAGATATATAAAGGTTAAGCTAATATGCTTAATATGTGGATAACGGCATAGCATGCATTGATCTACCGCCCCTACACGAAATATTAGCAATTAGTTTATGAAAATGCCTTCAAAATGTTTTATTACCAAAATACGTTTTAAGAAAAGCGTTCTTAAGCGGTTCAAGGTTCGTGCGGCGGTAGTCCCCAAGTTATGAAGGATATACGTTCTATAACGTCGCAACCATTTGGAACTTTTGTGCCCCTGTAGCTAATACCATGCATACAGTACAAACGGCGACAACATTATATATCAGGGTTGGACACGGGAAAAAATGCTTTTTGCTACCCGCTGAAAAACATGGAAAAAAAACTATTTCAGGGTTTTTGAGTCAAAAACCGTTATGCAACAAAACGGTTATTATGGCAGTGAGCATTATTTCCACCCGTAAACAGTCTTTACATTTTATGCGTATGATTTATATGGTAGAAATGGTATAACTGTCTTCCAAGCATCGGCTAAATTTATAATCTGAGCATAAAGATAGCTTGCCTCCTTCACCGTGTCAGAAACTTTTGCCCGATGATTTAAATATGCACGGTACTGAATAGACCCATGGGATTTGCATGGAGCATATAAAAGCAGTAAACTAGGCACACAGGCCAGGCAAACATGACGACAGGATACGGGACGGGGGTTGGTTATCAATAGAGGCAGCGCCCCACTAAAAATAAATATCGCCTTTATGTCAGTAGCCGGTGTAAATCTACTGTTGCAACACCTCAATAACCAATCAGAATCTTTATGTATATTTATCTAATGACTGTGCAATGGCATTTAACAAAAAAATTCCACCACTGGTTCTGTCTCCACCGGCATGACTTTTGTATCAATATTAAATAGATGAAGACGCGAGAAATGTTTTGTAGTATATACAATATACAATAGCGTTTTAATATGTTATCGCGCAAATACCTAGTTGAAAAATATGAGTTTGCGGTTGCCTATGAAGTTCTTTTACAATTCGACCAAAATAATTATACGTACTACTCCTATCGATAAAGCCACCGTGTGGTTTTCACACAACTTTGCCCCTTGGAAAGATTCAAGCGCCGCTGCACTGTGCGGTTGCAAATTCTACGTGAAAACATTGCAGTTTTACACCTTTTTCAGTAATTAAAGCGTTAATAACGAACAACGGGATTGAATTCAGCATAAAACTGTGTTTTATGCTAATAACAGTAAAGCTTTGACTTTTTTCTGGAAAAAACCAACCCTACTATATATACTTCAAAATGAGGGTTTTCGCAACAAGAGCTGCAAATCTACATTACTAGACAATAATTATATACATCACTGT